>JAHUYU010000073.1:0-15968 GCA_030439765.1 Tripidium arundinaceum | reverse complement strand
GCATGCAAACAATAAAGCATGCACTTTACATACAGCCTTATATGAATAGCTCAAAAAAACCTGACATGTAGAAGTAGGATATCAAACCAAGACCCATTGATATGTGCTACACAAGCTACTGAAGTACTGCACAGAAAAATGTTGCGCAAGCCTATTGCCATGCAAGCACCTGCAACGCCTCCCAACGCTTTTATTGTGTTGCTATTGCTAATATTGCAACTATTTTGGGCCTATTGCAACATATTTGGGGCATTGCTACAGGGTCAAAATTTAGTAGTGACACCGGTTGTGTTGCACTGGTCACGGCAGCAGTGTCTTCACTCTGCGCTCAGTCTCAGCTAGAGCACCGTGCACACCGGTGTGCACCGGTGAAAGAGCACCAGATATGACGTCCAGAGAGCATGTAAATTGACCGCGTGGGCACTTTAACGCACCGGACGTGTCCGGTGTGGCACCGATTGCCACAACGAACTGGGGTTCTAGAGAGCTTATTTTTGACGCGCCAAACTCATTAATGCACCAGTCGTGTCTGGTGTAATAACTGGTGGCACACCGGTCGTCTGACAGTTTCTAACGGTCAAAATATTTGAATGTTGAAGTAGCCGTTGGGCTCGCACCGGACGTGTCTGGTGCGGCAACCGGTGCTCCTGCAGTTTTGGCTCCAAAGGGGTAACGGCTCTATTCTTTGGTGGAGGCTATAAATAGCCCTTGTGGCCGGCCATGGCCACTCTCTTGGACCCCCAAACAGATTGCTACACCCTTTGAGAGGAGCAAAGACGCTCACTCTACTCACTTGCTAACCATATTAGTAGTCGCCGCAATGTATAACAACAGGGGTTCTTCCTTATCTGGTGGAGTGAGGATTGGAGAGCTTGTAAGATAAGTCTTCAGCTTCTCGAATGCCTTGTTTGCCTCGGTGGTCCACTCAAACTTCCCTGACTTCTTGAGTAACTTGAAGAAATATAGGCCCTTTTCCCCAAGCCTTGAGATGAATCTATTGAGGGCGACCATGCACCCTATAAGCTTCTGGACATCCTTGATAGACTGCGGGGGCCCCATCTGAGTAATCGCCTAGATCTGCTTTGGACTGGCTTCAATCCAGTTGTGGCTTATGAGGAAGCCGAGTAACTATCCTAAAGGTACACAAATGTGCACTTAGTCGGACTTAGCTTCCACTGGAATTTCCTGAGATTGTTGAAGATTTCAGTCAGGTCGTCAATCAGCATCTCAAGACTTCGGGTTTTAATAACCACGTCGTCCACATAAGCTTCTAGTGGACTATTTTAAAGACCGTCCATACAATCAAACCAGAAAAAAACTAGATGAACCGACGGTTTTATGGAACTGGTGAACTCTACAGGTTCCATGTGAACCGGACGGTTCAAGGTCAGCGGCTGGGATGTGGGCCTATAGCTAGTGGTGTGTGCATGGCCGCATGCAGCACCTGCCGCGGGTGGGTGATAGGATCTAAATGGCTAGAGGGGGTGAATAGCCAATAAAAATTTTCCTACAAACTCATTAAACACTAGAGCAAAGTTGATTAGTAAATAAGATGGCGCTTAAGCAATTTGCTCTAGCTCTACTTCACCACAAGCAAGCCTTCTACACAATTATAGTTGCTATGATCTCTAGGTGTGATTTCACACAAACAAGCAAACTATTCTATCAACTAGAGAGCTACCACTACTAGCTACAACTAGCAAGACCAACTAAACAACTAATTTACAACTACAACTAGTTCTAAGCTACACCAGGCAAACAACTACCTCACAAACAAGATATGTATGAATGTAATTGCAAGTGAGGTAGTGCTCAAACCGAACAGGGCAAGAGACAATATGAACACCAAGATTTATCCCCGTGGTTCGGTTGCTTGCCGGCAACCCACGTCCACATTGTGGCAAGTCCAAACTAGTTGGTTCGTGCACTAATTGGCATCACAAGAGAAGCCCTCACTAGGGCACCATAAGAACCACACTAGAGAGCACCTTTTGCACCACGATTCCACTAGAGTTGCTTTTCACAAACCTCCAGCAAGGAATAACCACAAGAACCCCTCACAATCGATCGATCGGAGTCGGAAACAATCACCACCTCCTGCTCAACTATCCTCCAATCACCAGGCCAGCTAGGTGATGGCAATCACCAAGAGTAATATGAGCACCTCCATCCCAACATGCCCAACTAGTGCCACAAGATGCAAGATCACTAAGAAAATGCACTAGAGGCTCTCAATCTCACTCCAAATGTGAAATCGATGTATGCAAGTGAGTAGAGTGAGCGTCTTTGCTCCTCTCAAAGGGTGTAGCAATCTGTTTGGGGGTCCAAGAGAGTGGCCATGGCCGGCCACAAGGGCTAATTTATAGCCTCCACCAAAGAATAGAGCCGTTACCCCTTTGGAGCCAAAACTGCAGGAGCACCGGTTGCCGCACCAGACACGTCCGGTGCGAGCCCAACGGCTACTTCAACATTCAAATATTTTGACCGTTAGAAACTGTCAGACGACCGGTGTGCCACCAGTTATTACACCAGACACGACTGGTGCATTAATGAGTTTGGCGCGTCAAAAATAAGCTCTCTAGAACCCCAGTTCGTTGTGGCAATCGGTGCCACACCGGACACGTCCGGTGCGTTAAAGTGCCCACGCGGTCAATTTACATGCTCTCTGGACGTCATATCTGGTGCTCTTTCACCGGTGCACACCGGTGTGCACGGTGCTCTAGCTGAGACTGAGCGCAGAGTGAAGACACTGCTGCCGTGACCAGTGCAACACAACCGGTGTCACTACTAAATTTTGACCCTGTAGCAATGCCCCAAATATGTTGCAATAGGCCCAAAATAGTTGCAATATTAGCAATAGCAACACAATAAAAGCGTTGGGAGGCGTTGCAGGTGCTTGCATGGCAATAGGCTTGCGCAACATTTTTCTGTGCAGTACTTCAGTAGCTTGTGTAGCACATATCAATGGGTCTTGGTTTGATATCCTACTTCTACATGTCAGGTTTTTTTGAGCTATTCATATAAGGCTGTATGTAAAGTGCATGCTTTATTGTTTGCATGCTCAATTCTGTAGTTCCAGTAGCTTCGGTTCTCATACTTGATAACTTGAATGAAACAGTGCTGGTATATTCTCTAGCATGCATGAGCTGAGAGAAGTGTTAGTTTATTCAAGCAACTTTATTAATTAGAGCTCTTGTTTGCTAGGTATTTCATAAATTATTTAATATACGTGCCTTGCCACTTTGCTTCTGCACAACGTTGAGAAATTCCTAACTGTTCCTAGGGTCGACATTTGGACTAGTTGAGCTACATGTTTTCAAGTCAAGTTGCCTAATCTTATCTCTTCATTGTGATAATATGGTGTAGCCATTTTGACCAATTGTCACTTATTTATTTGTCCTTCATAAAAGTCTAATCTAGCACATAATACATGTTATGTAGGTTGATACCTTTGACTTAGCTATTGCAGTAGAAAATCCAGAAGAAACACTTCAGAGGATCACCCAAGTTGTGTTTGGTGGATATGGGAATGGAAGCCAAAGTGGCATAGGAAGCTCGTCTCCTAGTTTGGATGATGATCTCTCTCACTACACCACAAACGAGGTTGCATTGTGGCTGTGACTTCTGTGCTACAATTTGAAGCTATTTTTTGGACCGCCACCTAGTAGTTTAAAAGATGACTTTAGATTGGAACATCAGATATGTTTTTTTGTTAGAAGTATTTTGTGATGCAAACAAGAAAAATTATCTGATGTACTAGGAGATATGCACTCTCATGAGTAGGTATCATAGTTATGATCTTTTGTAATTATACTATTGTGGATTGCTTTCATGAACTATATGGCATGTATATGGTGCTGATGATTTTTGTCAGAGCTTCCTGAGGATGGGCACCGGCCTCTCTTGACGATGGTCGCCAGCCTACTGGCCTCCCACGATGACCCGTTGGGCGTCAACCAAAGGTTGATGGCCGCATGCCTGTTGGTATTTCTTAACGTATGCAGAAAGATTCCGTAAGCGCACAGAACTACCGCTGTAGCACTTCACTTAGAGTATTCAAGGTATCGTAATCCTCAGGGAACGAATGACTTAATTATTCCTAACAAGTCCTCCCAACTGACTAGAAGATTTGATAATGGGTAACACGTTTTATCTTTAAACAAAGTATTTAATCAAATTGACTATAATTACGATTTACTTGCTTCAGGCTCTGGCTTAGACCTGGTCTGCCAAGTCCCTCTAGTGTAAAGCTCTACTCCGTAACCAGACATGGGGGGAATACAAGGGATGAACAGGGCTGTCACCACCTGCCACCTACCCCTCTACCGTGGATTACGTAGCAAACGAAGGTAATCTCTAGCCTAGACACCACGTCTACGCTATTAATTACTACTCTAGTAGTGCGCCGGGTCTCCCCTACCTACTAGAATATCTGCTACTAGAACAGACAACGAACCCACAAGTAAATAATAACTAGAATCAAATGAATCAAACACTTGAAATAAAGATAAACACGAACCTTGTTCTCCAACTAGAACTTGGATCATAGAGGTACAAGTAGAAGAAGCCGAAAAGCCCGGCGATCCTTCTTGAAGATGAACTAGAACTAGAACTAGAACTAGAACTCTTGAAGAGGTAGTCGATAACTCCGGTACTACTTCAACTCTCCCTCTCTTGCTACTAATCTAATGATACAATGTGAAGTTCTATATCTTCTAATCTTATGATGTCCTCCATTGAGAAGGATTTCAAGTCTTTAAATAGTCGCTCCAAGGCGGTGAAGAAGCGTATTCCCCACGTAGCCGACCTTAGGAACCGTCAATGAACCGCCATGCGAAAGTCGGTCACCAGAGGCGGTGCCAGGGGGCGGCCGCACCAGGGGGTCGGCCAACCCTCTGGTGGCTCCTCTCACCACCGAATTTGTTTGGTGGGCTCTTAGATGGGCCTGGACTTCTCCCATGTTGGTTATTCACCTTGGATCGAGCACTAAATTGCCTTCTCTTGATTTCTCCTCATTTATATTGGGCCGAGAAGATGAAATTGATTATTTTGAGCCCAACTTGATATGCTTTTCCATTATTCCTTCAGAAAATACATAATACACCAAAATTAGTGGAAATAGTTAGTATAAACACCTATCACTATAGTTTGGTGGTCATTTTTATTAATTTTTAGATAAATGTTGGCGTAAATATTAATCATTAGTAATCGCCAACAATGCCTGCCCTCCAGATGACATTGGGCGTCGATGTTTCACATGATCGATGAGTGATCTTGGCCCTAGCTAGTGCCTCGTCGTTTCCACATCATCTAGGACATGGCATTTCTTAGGAGATCAATGGAGCATATGCAAGAATCAAACAAACAAAAGATGCTCACGTAATGCTGCTGGGCCCTTGCCACCGAAAAGCCCACCAAATACATATGCCTATAGCAACACAAATTAACCGTGTCAATAACAACATTATTGCATCCGTTTAGGATACTTGTTGCAATAAGCACGTAGCAATTGCAACACTATTGAATATTATTACAACCAAAAAAACCATGGCAACAGGACATTGGGAGTTGAGGGGGGCGACAGCGCTCGTAAGCCGCTGGTTGAGATGACTCGTTTGCAGGCCTAGGCCTTTTGCTATACCTAAAGCCCACTAAGCAGAGGTGTTTCCTACAGTAGCATATTACAATGACACTTAGAAATTATAGCAACCAAACACACCTGTGGCAATAGCAACATACTACTGCGGATGCGCCACCACCCCACTCGCCCCTTGCTCATGGATGCGCCACTGCCCGTTGACATAACCGTGGATGCATCGCCACCCGCCGTTGATCTGTGAAAGATATCGACGGGACGGGTCATTGACGTGGATGGGTAAGGGCATCGAGCAGCCGTCGCAACTGGTGACGTGGAAGAGTCAATGACGTCGATGGGGAAGGGGCATCGAGCACCCACGGTCGATGGATGGACACGTGCGTCGTCATATACGTAGACAAAATTTTGTTGCCCCTGTGCAACGCACGGGCATATTTCTAGTGAATGAGAAGCCGGGAAGCCTGGGCCCTTTTGCTAGACCCAAAACCCACAAAATACAGGTGTTTCCTACAGCTGCATATTACAACAATACTAGACCTTTATAGCAACCAAACAACACCTGTGGCAATAGCAACATACTATTGCACCTGAGAAATATTACAACCAAACAAAACTGTGCCAACAGCAACAAACTACTGCATCGCCTTAGAAATTAGTTGTTTAGTTGGTCTTGCTAGTTGTAGCTAGTAGTGGTAGCTCTCTAGTTGATAGAATAGTTTGCTTGTTTGTGTGAAATCAACCTAGAGATCATAGCAACTATAATTGTGTAGAAGGCTTGCTTGTGGTGAAGTAGAGCTAGAGCAAATTGCTTAAGCGCCATCTTATTTACTAATCAACTTTGCTCTAGTGTTTAATGAGTTTGTAGGAAAATTTTTATTGGCTATTCACCCCCTCTAGCCATTTAGATCCTATCACCCACCCGCGGCAGGTGCTGCATGCGGCCATGCACACACCACTAGCTATAGGCCCACATCCCAGCCGCTGACCTTGAACCGTCCGGTTCACATGGAACCTGTAGAGTTCACCAGTTCCATAAAACCGTCGGTTCATCTAGTTTTTTCTGGTTTGATTGTATGGACGGTCTTTAAAATAGTCCACTAGAAGCTTATGTGGACGACGTGGTTATTAAAACCCGAAGTCTTGAGATGCTGATTGACGACCTGACTGAAATCTTCAACAATCTCAGGAAATTCCAGTGGAAGCTAAGTCCGACTAAGTGCACATTTGGTGTACCTTTAGGATAGTTACTCGGCTTCCTCATAAGCCACAACTGGATTGAAGCCAGTCCAAAGCAGATCTAGGCGATTACTCAGATGGGGCCCCCGCAGTCTATCAAGGATGTCCAGAAGCTTATAGGGTGCATGGTCGCCCTCAATAGATTCATCTCAAGGCTTGGGGAAAAGGGCCTATATTTCTTCAAGTTACTCAAGAAGTCAGGGAAGTTTGAGTGGACCACCGAGGCAAACAAGGCATTCGAGAAGCTGAAGACTTATCTTACAAGCTCTCCAATCCTCACTCCACCAGATAAGGAAGAACCCCTGTTGTTATACATTGCGGCGACTACTAATATGGTTAGCAAGGCAATTGTGGTTGAATGGAAAGAGGAAGGCCACGTATACAAAGTACAACGGCCAATCTACTACATCAGCGAGGTATTGTCAGAATCCAAGGTCCGGTACCCGCATGTTGTTGATGGTCATTAACATAAACTATAAATTATTAATTTAACATATATTTATCTTTAAAACCAATCACCAACATAGGTCTAGTGGTTTAAACTAAGAATTTTCATAAGTTTTGGTGATTTTGTGAGTGCAGGATAACTTATACAGAAAACAGGTTAAAGCGGGCCATACTATCACAAGAAATCAGATCCAATCATGACGAAACCAATTCTACTGGGCTCTAATCCATCAAACATGGGCCAGAGAAGGAGATCCATGAAAATGGAGGCCTTGCTGGGGTCGGCCGACCCCACCTGTAGGTCAGCCAATCCCCCTGGTCCCACCAGACAGCGTCAGTTATTTTCCACTGACTTTGGGGATGAATCTCCATCACTTGTTTAAGTCAGTTTGATCCAATGGTGGGTGGAAGAATTGATTCGGATCGATGACGTGGTGATTACTTGATCCCTACTCCATCTCCCCTATAAAAGGCCCCCTAGACCCCCTCCGGGAAGGCATTGCATCTCTCATTGCACCTCATCTGTTGAGAGATCGATCAACACCACCTCAAGAGAGAAAAGCTCCACATAAACATATATTCATAGCATAGTTTAGTTTAGTTAGATCAAGTAGAGTCAAGCTGCTGCTCGGATTCCAGATCTGGTCATCAGAGGCTTGGTACAATCCTTGTATCCTTTATATTTATCTACTTGATGACATTATTCTTTATTTATATTATGTTCTTAGTTTACATTGAGTTTATGCTTAGTATAGTTAGAGTTATCCCTATATCTATGCATAGGATCACAGAGCGCTCAATTAAGTGTTCGAACTGGTTGAGTAGCCGAACTCTGTGTAAGCGTGGTGCTTATACATTATTTTGCCTATGGATGCACCCTGCATTCCGGATTGTGGTAGATTTACTTGGGGTGACAACCTTGTAGATCCTCTGTATTCCACATCCCATTTGTAGGACTAGCAGGACCTAAGTCGCTATGAAGAAGTTATTTCTCCATAGAGATGTCCCCTTGTATAAGTATAGAGTTAATCTTTACTATTGCTAGTATATACAATGACATGTTATGCTTTGACTACTAATTAAGAATAACTTAGAAATTTATCTCACTTGTATTTTAATTAGACTAGCTATTGCTATATTGGAGTCTCTCTGAGTGTTATTTACTATTGCTAATATATACAATGACATGTTATGCTTTGACTAGGGGGCCTTTTATAGGGGAGATGGAGTAGGGATCAAGTAATCACCACGTCATCGATCCGAATCAATTCTTCCACCCACCATTGGATCAAACTGACTTAAACAAGTGATGGAGATTCATCCCCAAAGTCAGTGGAAAATAACTGACGCTGTCTGGTGGGACCAGGGGGATTGGCTGACCTACAGGTGGGGTCGGCCGACCCCAGCAAGGCCTCCATTTTCATGGATCTCCTTCTCTGGCCCATGTTTGATGGATTAGAGCCCAGTAGAATTGGTTTCGTCATGATTGGATCTGATTTCTTGTGATAGTATGGCCCGCTTTAACCTGTTTTCTGTATAAGTTATCCTGCACTCACAAAATCACCAAACTTATGAAAATTCTTAGTTTAAACCACTAGACCTATGTTGGTGATTGGTTTTAAAGATAAATATATGTTAAATTAATAATTTATAGTTTATGTTAATGACCATCAACAACATGCGGGTACCGGACCTTGGATTCTGACAATACCTCGCTGATGTAGTAGATTGGCCGTTGTACTTTGTATACGTGGCCTTCCTCTTTCCATTCAACCACAATTGCCTTGCTAACCATATTAGTAGTCGCCGCAATGTATAACAACAGGGGTTCTTCCTTATCTGGTGGAGTGAGGATTGGAGAGCTTGTAAGATAAGTCTTCAGCTTCTCGAATGCCTTGTTTGCCTCGGTGGTCCACTCAAACTTCCCTGACTTCTTGAGTAACTTGAAGAAATATAGGCCCTTTTCCCCAAGCCTTGAGATGAATCTATTGAGGGCGACCATGCACCCTATAAGCTTCTGGACATCCTTGATAGACTGCGGGGGCCCCATCTGAGTAATCGCCTAGATCTGCTTTGGACTGGCTTCAATCCAGTTGTGGCTTATGAGGAAGCCGAGTAACTATCCTAAAGGTACACCAAATGTGCACTTAGTCGGACTTAGCTTCCACTGGAATTTCCTGAGATTGTTGAAGATTTCAGTCAGGTCGTCAATCAGCATCTCAAGACTTCGGGTTTTAATAACCACGTCGTCCACATAAGCTTCTAGTGGACTATTTTAAAGACCGTCCATACAATCAAACCAGAAAAAACTAGATGAACCGACGGTTTTATGGAACTGGTGAACTCTACAGGTTCCATGTGAACCGGACGGTTCAAGGTCAGCGGCTGGGATGTGGGCCTATAGCTAGTGGTGTGTGCATGGCCGCATGCAGCACCTGCCGCGGGTGGGTGATAGGATCTAAATGGCTAGAGGGGGTGAATAGCCAATAAAAATTTTCCTACAAACTCATTAAACACTAGAGCAAAGTTGATTAGTAAATAAGATGGCGCTTAAGCAATTTGCTCTAGCTCTACTTCACCACAAGCAAGCCTTCTACACAATTATAGTTGCTATGATCTCTAGGTTGATTTCACACAAACAAGCAAACTATTCTATCAACTAGAGAGCTACCACTACTAGCTACAACTAGCAAGACCAACTAAACAACTAATTTACAACTACAACTAGTTCTAAGCTACACCAGGCAAACAACTACCTCACAAACAAGATATGTATGAATGTAATTGCAAGTGAGGTAGTGCTCAAACCGAACAGGGCAAGAGACAATATGAACACCAAGATTTATCCCCGTGGTTCGGTTGCTTGCCGGCAACCCACGTCCACATTGTGGCAAGTCCAAACTAGTTGGTTCGTGCACTAATTGGCATCACAAGAGAAGCCCTCACTAGGGCACCATAAGAACCACACTAGAGAGCACCTTTTGCACCACGATTCCACTAGAGTTGCTTTTCACAAACCTCCAGCAAGGAATAACCACAAGAACCCCTCACAATCGATCGATCGGAGTCGGAAACAATCACCACCTCCTGCTCAACTATCCTCCAATCACCAGGCCAGCTAGGTGATGGCAATCACCAAGAGTAATATGAGCACCTCCATCCCAACATGCCCAACTAGTGCCACAAGATGCAAGATCACTAAGAAAATGCACTAGAGGCTCTCAATCTCACTCCAAATGTGAAATCGATGTATGCAAGTGAGTAGAGTGAGCGTCTTTGCTCCTCTCAAAGGGTGTAGCAATCTGTTTGGGGGTCCAAGAGAGTGGCCATGGCCGGCCACAAGGGCTATTTATAGCCTCCACCAAAGAATAGAGCCGTTACCCCTTTGGAGCCAAAACTGCAGGAGCACCGGTTGCCGCACCAGACACGTCCGGTGCGAGCCCAACGGCTACTTCAACATTCAAATATTTTGACCGTTAGAAACTGTCAGACGACCGGTGTGCCACCAGTTATTACACCAGACACGACTGGTGCATTAATGAGTTTGGCGCGTCAAAAATAAGCTCTCTAGAACCCCAGTTCGTTGTGGCAATCGGTGCCACACCGGACACGTCCGGTGCGTTAAAGTGCCCACGCGGTCAATTTACATGCTCTCTGGACGTCATATCTGGTGCTCATATTACTCTTGGTGATTGCCATCACCTAGCTGGCCTGGTGATTGGAGGATAGTTGAGCAGGAGGTGGTGATTGTTTCCGACTCCGATCGATCGATTGTGAGGGGTTCTTGTGGTTATTCCTTGCTGGAGGTTTGTGAAAAGCAACTCTAGTGGAATCGTGGTGCAAAAGGTGCTCTCTAGTGTGGTTCTTATGGTGCCCTAGTGAGGGCTTCTCTTGTGATGCCAATTAGTGCACGAACCAACTAGTTTGGACTTGCCACAATGTGGACGTGGGTTGCCGGCAAAGCAACCGAACCACGGGGATAAATCTTGGTGTTCATATTGTCTCTTGCCCTGTTCGGTTTGAGCACTACCTCACTTGCAATTACATTCATACATATCTTGTTTGTGAGGTAGTTGTTTGCCTGGTGTAGCTTAGAACTAGTTGTAGTTGTAAATTAGTTGTTTAGTTGGTCTTGCTAGTTGTAGCTAGTAGTGGTAGCTCTCTAGTTGATAGAATAGTTTGCTTGTTTGTGTGAAATCAACCTAGAGATCATAGCAACTATAATTGTGTAGAAGGCTTGCTTGTGGTGAAGTAGAGCTAGAGCAAATTGCTTAAGCGCCATCTTATTTACTAATCAACTTTGCTCTAGTGTTTAATGAGTTTGTAGGAAAATTTTTATTGGCTATTCACCCCCTCTAGCCATTTAGATCCTATCACCCACCCGCGGCAGGTGCTGCATGCGGCCATGCACACACCACTAGCTATAGGCCCACATCCCAGCCGCTGACCTTGAACCGTCCGGTTCACATGGAACCTGTAGAGTTCACCAGTTCCATAAAACCGTC
Source organism: Tripidium arundinaceum (assembly GCA_030439765.1). Classification (NCBI taxonomy): domain Eukaryota; kingdom Viridiplantae; phylum Streptophyta; class Magnoliopsida; order Poales; family Poaceae; genus Tripidium; species Tripidium arundinaceum. The sequence continues at coordinate 4,184 of JAHUYU010000073.1, read as the reverse complement.
GGTTCATCTAGTTTTTTCTGGTTTGATTGTATGGACGGTCTTTAAAATAGTCCACTAGAAGCTTATGTGGACGACGTGGTTATTAAAACCCGAAGTCTTGAGATGCTGATTGACGACCTGACTGAAATCTTCAACAATCTCAGGAAATTCCAGTGGAAGCTAAGTCCGACTAAGTGCACATTTGGTGTACCTTTAGGATAGTTACTCGGCTTCCTCATAAGCCACAACTGGATTGAAGCCAGTCCAAAGCAGATCTAGGCGATTACTCAGATGGGGCCCCCGCAGTCTATCAAGGATGTCCAGAAGCTTATAGGGTGCATGGTCGCCCTCAATAGATTCATCTCAAGGCTTGGGGAAAAGGGCCTATATTTCTTCAAGTTACTCAAGAAGTCAGGGAAGTTTGAGTGGACCACCGAGGCAAACAAGGCATTCGAGAAGCTGAAGACTTATCTTACAAGCTCTCCAATCCTCACTCCACCAGATAAGGAAGAACCCCTGTTGTTATACATTGCGGCGACTACTAATATGGTTAGCAAGGCAATTGTGGTTGAATGGAAAGAGGAAGGCCACGTATACAAAGTACAACGGCCAATCTACTACATCAGCGAGGTATTGTCAGAATCCAAGGTCCGGTACCCGCATGTTGTTGATGGTCATTAACATAAACTATAAATTATTAATTTAACATATATTTATCTTTAAAACCAATCACCAACATAGGTCTAGTGGTTTAAACTAAGAATTTTCATAAGTTTTGGTGATTTTGTGAGTGCAGGATAACTTATACAGAAAACAGGTTAAAGCGGGCCATACTATCACAAGAAATCAGATCCAATCATGACGAAACCAATTCTACTGGGCTCTAATCCATCAAACATGGGCCAGAGAAGGAGATCCATGAAAATGGAGGCCTTGCTGGGGTCGGCCGACCCCACCTGTAGGTCAGCCAATCCCCCTGGTCCCACCAGACAGCGTCAGTTATTTTCCACTGACTTTGGGGATGAATCTCCATCACTTGTTTAAGTCAGTTTGATCCAATGGTGGGTGGAAGAATTGATTCGGATCGATGACGTGGTGATTACTTGATCCCTACTCCATCTCCCCTATAAAAGGCCCCCTAGTCAAAGCATAACATGTCATTGTATATATTAGCAATAGTAAATAACACTCAGAGAGACTCCAATATAGCAATAGCTAGTCTAATTAAAATACAAGTGAGATAAATTTCTAAGTTATTCTTAATTAGTAGTCAAAGCATAACATGTCATTGTATATACTAGCAATAGTAAAGATTAACTCTATACTTATACAAGGGGACATCTCTATGGAGAAATAACTTCTTCATAGCGACTTAGGTCCTGCTAGTCCTACAAATGGGATGTGGAATACAGAGGATCTACAAGGTTGTCACCCCAAGTAAATCTACCACAATCCGGAATGCAGGGTGCATCCATAGGCAAAATAATGTATAAGCACCACGCTTACACAGAGTTCGGCTACTCAACCAGTTCGAACACTTAATTGAGCGCTCTGTGATCCTATGCATAGATATAGGGATAACTCTAACTATACTAAGCATAAACTCAATGTAAACTAAGAACATAATATAAATAAAGAATAATGTCATCAAGTAGATAAATATAAAGGATACAAGGATTGTACCAAGCCTCTGATGACCAGATCTGGAATCCGAGCAGCAGCTTGACTCTACTTGATCTAACTAAACTAAACTATGCTATGAATATATGTTTATGTGGAGCTTTTCTCTCTTGAGGTGGTGTTGATCGATCTCTCAACAGATGAGGTGCAATGAGAGATGCAATGCCTTCCCGGAGGGGGTCTAGGGGGCCTTTTATAGGGGAGATGGAGTAGGGATCAAGTAATCACCACGTCATCGATCCGAATCAATTCTTCCACCCACCATTGGATCAAACTGACTTAAACAAGTGATGGAGATTCATCCCCAAAGTCAGTGGAAAATAACTGACGCTGTCTGGTGGGACCAGGGGGATTGGCTGACCTACAGGTGGGGTCGGCCGACCCCAGCAAGGCCTCCATTTTCATGGATCTCCTTCTCTGGCCCATGTTTGATGGATTAGAGCCCAGTAGAATTGGTTTCGTCATGATTGGATCTGATTTCTTGTGATAGTATGGCCCGCTTTAACCTGTTTTCTGTATAAGTTATCCTGCACTCACAAAATCACCAAAACTTATGAAAATTCTTAGTTTAAACCACTAGACCTATGTTGGTGATTGGTTTTAAAGATAAATATATGTTAAATTAATAATTTATAGTTTATGTTAATGACCATCAACAACATGCGGGTACCGGACCTTGGATTCTGACAATACCTCGCTGATGTAGTAGATTGGCCGTTGTACTTTGTATACGTGGCCTTCCTCTTTCCATTCAACCACAATTGCCTTGCTAACCATATTAGTAGTCGCCGCAATGTATAACAACAGGGGTTCTTCCTTATCTGGTGGAGTGAGGATTGGAGAGCTTGTAAGATAAGTCTTCAGCTTCTCGAATGCCTTGTTTGCCTCGGTGGTCCACTCAAACTTCCCTGACTTCTTGAGTAACTTGAAGAAATATAGGCCCTTTTCCCCAAGCCTTGAGATGAATCTATTGAGGGCGACCATGCACCCTATAAGCTTCTGGACATCCTTGATAGACTGCGGGGGCCCCATCTGAGTAATCGCCTAGATCTGCTTTGGACTGGCTTCAATCCAGTTGTGGCTTATGAGGAAGCCGAGTAACTATCCTAAAGGTACACCAAATGTGCACTTAGTCGGACTTAGCTTCCACTGGAATTTCCTGAGATTGTTGAAGATTTCAGTCAGGTCGTCAATCAGCATCTCAAGACTTCGGGTTTTAATAACCACGTCGTCCACATAAGCTTCTAGTGGACTATTTTAAAGACCGTCCATACAATCAAACCAGAAAAAACTAGATGAACCGACGGTTTTATGGAACTGGTGAACTCTACAGGTTCCATGTGAACCGGACGGTTCAAGGTCAGCGGCTGGGATGTGGGCCTATAGCTAGTGGTGTGTGCATGGCCGCATGCAGCACCTGCCGCGGGTGGGTGATAGGATCTAAATGGCTAGAGGGGGTGAATAGCCAATAAAAATTTTCCTACAAACTCATTAAACACTAGAGCAAAGTTGATTAGTAAATAAGATGGCGCTTAAGCAATTTGCTCTAGCTCTACTTCACCACAAGCAAGCCTTCTACACAATTATAGTTGCTATGATCTCTAGGTTGATTTCACACAAACAAGCAAACTATTCTATCAACTAGAGAGCTACCACTACTAGCTACAACTAGCAAGACCAACTAAACAACTAATTTACAACTACAACTAGTTCTAAGCTACACCAGGCAAACAACTACCTCACAAACAAGATATGTATGAATGTAATTGCAAGTGAGGTAGTGCTCAAACCGAACAGGGCAAGAGACAATATGAACACCAAGATTTATCCCCGTGGTTCGGTTGCTTGCCGGCAACCCACGTCCACATTGTGGCAAGTCCAAACTAGTTGGTTCGTGCACTAATTGGCATCACAAGAGAAGCCCTCACTAGGGCACCATAAGAACCACACTAGAGAGCACCTTTTGCACCACGATTCCACTAGAGTTGCTTTTCACAAACCTCCAGCAAGGAATAACCACAAGAACCCCTCACAATCGATCGATCGGAGTCGGAAACAATCACCACCTCCTGCTCAACTATCCTCCAATCACCAGGCCAGCTAGGTGATGGCAATCACCAAGAGTAATATGAGCACCAGATATGACGTCCAGAGAGCATGTAAATTGACCGCGTGGGCACTTTAACGCACCGGACGTGTCCGGTGTGGCACCGATTGCCACAACGAACTGGGGTTCTAGAGAGCTTATTTTTGACGCGCCAAACTCATTAATGCACCAGTCGTGTCTGGTGTAATAACTGGTGGCACACCGGTCGTCTGACAGTTTCTAACGGTCAAAATATTTGAATGTTGAAGTAGCCGTTGGGCTCGCACCGGACGTGTCTGGTGCGGCAACCGGTGCTCCTGCAGTTTTGGCTCCAAAGGGGTAACGGCTCTATTCTTTGGTGGAGGCTATAAATAGCCCTTGTGGCCGGCCATGGCCACTCTCTTGGACCCCCAAACAGATTGCTACACCCTTTGAGAGG
>JAHUYU010002273.1:0-16107 GCA_030439765.1 Tripidium arundinaceum | reverse complement strand
GTAAGGTGGGTACAGTGACGTGTTTCACCTCCCATCACGGGATGGGCGGTAAAACAGTGAGGACTGACACTGATATTGTTCCCACGTCGATCCTGGTTGCGGCCATGCCGGTAGATGGTAGTAGGTAATTGCATTAAATGCTATGACTTTTGTCCCGGGGTAGGTGGAGAAAGAGGGGATCGAGCGCCTCGACCTGGGCTCACGCGAGTCGGAGCGCTCCCGGTGGGCGATCGAGCCTCGTGCGGGTCGGAGCGCGGTCAAGGCCGCCCGTCGAGGGGGCCTCGTACGAGTCGGAGACGGGATGCGGTCGAGGCATTCCGTCGAGCCGGCCTCATACGAGGCGGACCTGTCGCGTGTTTTTGAAGTGGGCCGTGCTTTGTCGTGACTTAGTCGTTTTAGTTTTTATTATCGTTAAATGTGGGTACCCCTATATTATTGGTACCGACAAAATGTAGACTAAAAAATAACTAATTGCGCAGATTGCGCGTATTTTGTGAGATGAAATTTTTGAGTCTAATTAGTTCGTGATTAAATAATGTCGTGCTACAGTACATGTGATAGTGACGGATTAATTAGTCTTAATAAATTCGTCTCACAGTTTTATAATTAGTTTTTTTATTAGTATTCGAACACCTTTTTAACATCTTATAAAATATCTTACGTCACAGTGAAGACTTTACCCTCTTGGAACTAAACGAGGCCTGCGCTTCGTACTTGCACGCTTTCTGCCACAAGGCAGCCGGCTGTGGTGAAAAGGAGACCTGGACAGGGTAACAACGACACCCATCAGCGCTGCGAAATGTTCAGACCACAGAGACAGACAATGCATGCACTACTCTGCAGTCCTGCTAATGATACACCTAGAAGCGCGCTGCACCATTCACTTGGTCACGCTCGCCTGTGGGTGGCAAGCAAGAAGCGTTCGATACGTGTTCACCTTTGACCTTGAGGGACGCGGCCGGATGCACATGCATGCCATGTCGTCGTCGTCGTCTACCTCTAGTCCTCTACGAACCCAGCTGAGCAATGACTGTGCGGCACGCCCTGGTGGCTGACATTACGCAAGGCTGGGGTTCTTGTTGGCACGCTGGGCAGTGGATTAGCAGTACTGGTGGTGGTCAGAGTGCCGGCCAGCCGGGTTGTATGTTTTTTTTTTTGAAAAGGGGCCGGGCTGTTGTGAGAGAAGGCAGACAGCTGCCGGACACGGGCATTGAATTGAATTACTGCTGCTCCTTGGGATAGGGGACGACTAGCCGAGACTAGGGAGGGACGGACGGGAGGTCGGAGGACGATGAAACCGCCGTGGCGCGCGGTCGGCGGATGCAGCTGATGGAGCCGCACGCATAAGGATGCAAGGTGGGGCGGGCCGCCGCAGCAACCCGCTGAGCTGCCTACGCCGCCAACTCACGTAAGCCCACAAAGTAGCCCACTTAGATAGAGTAGGCTGAAGTGGGCAACCCGTATGTATCCAGCGGCAACCCACATCCCGCATTAGTCGCTAAACAGCAGCCTTGGTGGAGCATGGAGGTGCGTCTCTCTTGTCTCGTCCGTTCGCGGTCCGCACGTCGAAAGACAAACTCCGTCCGTGGCTGCCGACCCGCCGCCACTGACCACCGAACGAAACGACTGACCAAGTTGGCGACGCAGACGCGGACGGAGGAAGCCATCGGACCATGACCGGTCGGCTGGGGCTCGCCGTGCAGGTCTCGCCGCTGCAGTCGCGCTTCCTCCCCATTCGCCGATGCAGTCACGCTTCTGCTGCAGCTACAGGTCTCGCCGCGCCGTCTCAGTCAGCCCGGGCTTGGTGACGCACAGCATGGGCACGGGCAGCCACCACTTCTCCTCGATCGCCGCTGTGGCTCGCCGGACGGCACGGCGTCGCGACGGAATCATCTTTCTGCCCCTTGTCATCGACGTACCAGAATTCAGTCGTCTGAGAGCTGTCCAGAATCTCCTGCGAAGGTGCAGTTTCCGCCGGGGAACCGCAGCCGGCTTATGCGTTTCCGCCGCAGCAAAGAAGTCAGATGCGTCGCGTGCAGTGCAGTTAACGGCTCATGCGGGCCGCCGCACAAGCCCGCAAAACCAAGCGGCGGGATGTAGGCTGCCGCATATACCCGCATGCTTGGTTGCGGCGCTTGCGGACGTGGGGCGGGCTGTCCACCGCCGCCCCATTTGCATGCTTACGCACGCAGGTCAGCAGCACAGCAGCGGCAGGAGAGTGTTGCTGTGCTGCTGGCTACAGAGACCTCAACCTGGTGCCCTGGGCCTGTCGATCGATCACCACCTTGTTCGGTACAGCTCCATCAAACTTAGGCCGTGTTCACTTGTCATGTGTATCTAAAATATTTCCTCTTCCACCTATCACATCGAATCTTTAAACGCATGCATGAAGTATTAAATGTAGGTAAAAAAAATAACTAATTGCATAGTTTGTCTGTAAAATTTGAGACGAATCTTTTGAGTCTAATTAATCCATGATTGGACAAATTTTACCGAATAACAACGAAAAGTGCTACCGTAACTTTTCACCCAAATTTTTTCAACTAAACACAGCAGTAGAATTGTTCTGATATGATGCCCCCTGCTGCCGCTTCGGCATCGGTCGCCCGCCCGGGTTCGATCTTGCAAAAACTAATCCTCGAGCCCGGTTCTCGATGACAGAAAAGCTGGTTTACTGATGACTGATGCGGTGATTAGAGAAGTGATTTAGCGTGATGTTATGCTGAGCTCATCACGACGCAATACCTACTGCAAATCATCCATGGCTTTGAGGCGAAGAAAACAGAAAGATAAGGCGGGCCGGGCGCGGTCAGAGGCTCAGAGCATGATAGTGAAAGAGCAGTTGGTGGTACGGACCATCTCGGCAAGAGCATGCATGGCCGGCCGACCATCTCGGCAGGACAGAAACACACACCACAGAGACCACAACGCGATGCCTCCTCTCTTGTCCACTTGCTGGTTTCGTTCCTGGAGACTGCGGGCCTCCATGTTGCATTGTGCATGGATGGCGTGGGACATCGGTGACCTAGCTACCTGTGCTTCTACACGGTGAGGGCGTGAGAGGCCCTGTGCGGTTGTGCGGCTGTGCCGTGGCCGTGACCGTGATGGGGGCAAGTCTCATGGAGCTGGGAAATCTGACGGATATACTTGGACGCCTGTTTGACATCACTAGACCAGAGCAGACTCCATCTCGTCCGGCCTCGCCGCGCTCGCTCGCTCGCGCTCCGGTAGCCGTGCCGCCGCGTGGGGATGCGGACCCAGGAAGAAGACGGTGGAATAAAGTCCGTGGGCCCCGCCGCATGCACTGCAGCGACGGGTTCCATCTATTCCATTTGGTCCGCCCAAGTTTTTTTTTACAACAAACGTAATTATATTAGCAGCTCACGCTGAAAGTATAGTTACACCTTCTGTGGATGAGTTTCATCTTGTTGTTTCCAAGACTGCCATGTCATATAGAATGAAATGAAATTCGGATGAAACACCCACTCTCAATGGAAAGTTTTATTCCATAGTTTTATAGACATTTAATTCTATGACTCATAGAGAGTTGGTAACTGTGCCAAGCGAGTTTCATCTCCATGAAACCCAATTATTCTCTCTCTTCATTAAAACGTTGACATGTCATCAAAAATGCATATGTGGCAGGCTATTAAATGCAAATGAAACTCTAGTGAAACTCCCACTGAGACGCCTAAGAGCACACAGGCTCAAAGTTTGAGTAGGATTTAGAGAAAGCCTGTCTACCTAGGCTATCAGCAGTAGAGTTGAGAGTCTTGTTAATCTTGTAGATCTTTGTATGGTGTCTGCCGAGTACCACTGGTACATGCCGCTTGCCGCCCGCGAGCCTCGTGAGGCGTGCCCGGCCCTGGCGGCCCATATCATGTCGAGGACGACGAGGACTCGAGGAGGAGGACGAGAGCAGTGACGCGGTGAAGACGAGATGGCTTCTCTCTCGTCTCGTCCTTGTCCTCCTCCGGCGACTGGTGCCTGCTCGTGGCTTGCATTGTGGCGCCAGAGCCACCGCCACAGCCCACAGCGACCAGCGAGGCAAGTGGCAAGGCTGTTCAGGCCATTACTAATATCCATCCTGTCCATAATGACCAGCATGCTGAGATGGACTCTATCAAAGAATGGTAAGTGTTCTACCAAAAATATTTACAGGTACCTCAGCAGCCAACGGTTAATCCAGCTCCCACAATAGGATCTTGAAACATACAGCCTCAAGCTAACCAAATTTTGCAGAGAGTTTGAAAAAGCAAAGAGTTACCCCCTCTAATCAAATCTTTCACCTGGAGACTTACACAAAGAGCCCTTGCAACCGCAAAATGAGCAGCAAGGTACACTACACATATTGACAAGCACTGTGCAACTTGTGGGAGCTGGATTAACCGTTGGCTGCTGAGGTACCTGTAAATATTTTTGGTAGAACACTTACCATTCTTTGATAGAGTCCATCTCAGCATGCTGGTCATTATGGACAGGATGGATATTAGTAATGGCCTGAACAGCCTTGCCACTTGCCTCGCTGGTCGCTGTGGGCTGTGGCGGTGGCTCTGGCGCCACAATGCAAGCCACGAGCAGGCACCAGTCGCCGGAGGAGGACAAGGACGAGACGAGAGAGAAGCCATCTCGTCTTCACCGCGTCACTGCTCTCGTCCTCCTCCTCGAGTCCTCGTCGTCCTCGACATGATATGGGCCGCCAGGGCCGGGCACGCCTCACGAGGCTCGCGGGCGGCAAGCGGCATGTACCAGTGGTACTCGGCAGACACCATACAAAGATCTACAAGATTAACAAGACTCTCAACTCTACTGCTGATAGCCTAGGTAGACAGGCTTTCTCTAAATCCTACTCAAACTTTGAGCCTGTGTGCTCTTAGGCGTCTCAGTGGGAGTTTCACTAGAGTTTCATTTGCATTTAATAGCCTGCCACATATGCATTTTTGATGACATGTCAACGTTTTAATGAAGAGAGAGAATAATTGGGTTTCATGGAGATGAAACTCGCTTGGCACAGTTACCAACTCTCTATGAGTCATAGAATTAAATGTCTATAAAACTATGGAATAAAACTTTCCATTGAGAGTGGGTGTTTCATCCGAATTTCATTTCATTCTATATGACATGGCAGTCTTGGAAACAACAAGATGAAACTCATCCACAGAAGGTGTAACTATACTTTCAGCGTGAGCTGCTAATATAATTACGTTTGTTGTAAAAAAAACTTGGGCGGACCAAATGGAATAGATGGAACCCGTCGCTGCAGTGCATGCGGCGGGGCCCACGGACTTTATTCCACCGTCTTCTTCCTGGGTCCGCATCCCCACGCGGCGGCACGGCTACCGGAGCGCGAGCGAGCGAGCGCGGCGAGGCCGGACGAGATGGAGTCTGCTCTGGTCTAGTGATGTCAAACAGGCGTCCAAGTATATCCGTCAGATTTCCCAGCTCCATGAGACTTGCCCCCATCACGGTCACGGCCACGGCACAGCCGCACAACCGCACAGGGCCTCTCACGCCCTCACCGTGTAGAAGCACAGGTAGCTAGGTCACCGATGTCCCACGCCATCCATGCACAATGCAACATGGAGGCCCGCAGTCTCCAGGAACGAAACCAGCAAGTGGACAAGAGAGGAGGCATCGCGTTGTGGTCTCTGTGGTGTGTGTTTCTGTCCTGCCGAGATGGTCGGCCGGCCATGCATGCTCTTGCCGAGATGGTCCGTACCACCAACTGCTCTTTCACTATCATGCTCTGAGCCTCTGACCGCGCCCGGCCCGCCTTATCTTTCTGTTTTCTTCGCCTCAAAGCCATGGATGATTTGCAGTAGGTATTGCGTCGTGATGAGCTCAGCATAACATCACGCTAAATCACTTCTCTAATCACCGCATCAGTCATCAGTAAACCAGCTTTTCTGTCATCGAGAACCGGGCTCGAGGATTAGTTTTTGCAAGATCGAACCCGGGCGGGCGACCGATGCCGAAGCGGCAGCAGGGGGCATCATATCAGAACAATTCTACTGCTGTGTTTAGTTGAAAAAATTTGGGTGAAAAGTTACGGTAGCACTTTTCGTTGTTATTCGGTAAAATTTGTCCAATCATGGATTAATTAGACTCAAAAGATTCGTCTCAAATTTTACAGACAAACTATGCAATTAGTTATTTTTTTTACCTACATTTAATACTTCATGCATGCGTTTAAAGATTCGATGTGATAGGTGGAAGAGGAAATATTTTAGATACACATGACAAGTGAACACGGCCTAAGTTTGATGGAGCTGTACCGAACAAGGTGGTGATCGATCGACAGGCCCAGGGCACCAGGTTGAGGTCTCTGTAGCCAGCAGCACAGCAACACTCTCCTGCCGCTGCTGTGCTGCTGACCTGCGTGCGTAAGCATGCAAATGGGGCGGCGGTGGACAGCCCGCCCCACGTCCGCAAGCGCCGCAACCAAGCATGCGGGTATATGCGGCAGCCTACATCCCGCCGCTTGGTTTTGCGGGCTTGTGCGGCGGCCCGCATGAGCCGTTAACTGCACTGCACGCGACGCATCTGACTTCTTTGCTGCGGCGGAAACGCATAAGCCGGCTGCGGTTCCCCGGCGGAAACTGCACCTTCGCAGGAGATTCTGGACAGCTCTCAGACGACTGAATTCTGGTACGTCGATGACAAGGGGCAGAAAGATGATTCCGTCGCGACGCCGTGCCGTCCGGCGAGCCACAGCGGCGATCGAGGAGAAGTGGTGGCTGCCCGTGCCCATGCTGTGCGTCACCAAGCCCGGGCTGACTGAGACGGCGCGGCGAGACCTGTAGCTGCAGCAGAAGCGTGACTGCATCGGCGAATGGGGAGGAAGCGCGACTGCAGCGGCGAGACCTGCACGGCGAGCCCCAGCCGACCGGTCATGGTCCGATGGCTTCCTCCGTCCGCGTCTGCGTCGCCAACTTGGTCAGTCGTTTCGTTCGGTGGTCAGTGGCGGCGGGTCGGCAGCCACGGACGGAGTTTGTCTTTCGACGTGCGGACCGCGAACGGACGAGACAAGAGAGACGCACCTCCATGCTCCACCAAGGCTGCTGTTTAGCGACTAATGCGGGATGTGGGTTGCCGCTGGATACATACGGGTTGCCCACTTCAGCCTACTCTATCTAAGTGGGCTACTTTGTGGGCTTACGTGAGTTGGCGGCGTAGGCAGCTCAGCGGGTTGCTGCGGCGGCCCGCCCCACCTTGCATCCTTATGCGTGCGGCTCCATCAGCTGCATCCGCCGACCGCGCGCCACGGCGGTTTCATCGTCCTCCGACCTCCCGTCCGTCCCTCCCTAGTCTCGGCTAGTCGTCCCCTATCCCAAGGAGCAGCAGTAATTCAATTCAATGCCCGTGTCCGGCAGCTGTCTGCCTTCTCTCACAACAGCCCGGCCCCTTTTCAAAAAAAAAAACATACAACCCGGCTGGCCGGCACTCTGACCACCACCAGTACTGCTAATCCACTGCCCAGCGTGCCAACAAGAACCCCAGCCTTGCGTAATGTCAGCCACCAGGGCGTGCCGCACAGTCATTGCTCAGCTGGGTTCGTAGAGGACTAGAGGTAGACGACGACGACGACATGGCATGCATGTGCATCCGGCCGCGTCCCTCAAGGTCAAAGGTGAACACGTATCGAACGCTTCTTGCTTGCCACCCACAGGCGAGCGTGACCAAGTGAATGGTGCAGCGCGCTTCTAGGTGTATCATTAGCAGGACTGCAGAGTAGTGCATGCATTGTCTGTCTCTGTGGTCTGAACATTTCGCAGCGCTGATGGGTGTCGTTGTTACCCTGTCCAGGTCTCCTTTTCACCACAGCCGGCTGCCTTGTGGCAGAAAGCGTGCAAGTACGAAGCGCAGGCCTCGTTTAGTTCCAAGAGGGTAAAGTCTTCACTGTGACGTAAGATATTTTATAAGATGTTAAAAAGGTGTTCGAATACTAATAAAAAAACTAATTATAAAACTGTGAGACGAATTTATTAAGACTAATTAATCCGTCACTATCACATGTACTGTAGCACGACATTATTTAATCACGAACTAATTAGACTCAAAAATTTCATCTCACAAAATACGCGCAATCTGCGCAATTAGTTATTTTTTAGTCTACATTTTGTCGGTACCAATAATATTAGGGGTACCCACATTTAACGATAATAAAAACTAAAACGACTAAGTCACGACAAAGCACGGCCCACTTCAAAAACACGCGACAGGTCCGCCTCGTATGAGGCCGGCTCGACGGAATGCCTCGACCGCATCCCGTCTCCGACTCGTACGAGGCCCCCTCGACGGGCGGCCTTGACCGCGCTCCGACCCGCACGAGGCTCGATCGCCCACCGGGAGCGCTCCGACTCGCGTGAGCCCAGGTCGAGGCGCTCGATCCCCTCTTTCTCCACCTACCCCGGGACAAAAGTCATAGCATTTAATGCAATTACCTACTACCATCTACCGGCATGGCCGCAACCAGGATCGACGTGGGAACAATATCAGTGTCAGTCCTCACTGTTTTACCGCCCATCCCGTGATGGGAGGTGAAACACGTCACTGTACCCACCTTACCGCACACTGTACGTCACTGGTTACCCTCGAGGGAGAATACGACAAAGCCCGTACGCCGCGATTCCAGGGATTCGGACTTATCCGTTCGGCCTCGACCCGGCCTCGACCCGGCCTCGACCCTCAACACAACACAACAGGAAAGGAAGGACGGTATGGCGCGGCGCTCCGGGTCATTTCAGCACCTCGTCCTCTACGACATCACGGTGCCCGGGGATGGTCTTCCATTCCTAGGGCACGTCGCTACAGTCATCTCAAGCAGGGATCGACAAAACATCGTTTCAAGGCACCATCGTCCTGGCCACCTCTCGCCCTATAAAAGGGGAGGCCGGGGCTCCACAAGAGACAGAAGACAACAGACGGACAACAAGCCATATACAAGATAGAGATCAACATCTCAAGCAATCATCTTGTATTTTCTTTTTCTCCTTTTGAGACTTGGGCTCGACGCCCTCTCTCGCAAGCTTGTAACCCCTACACAAGCACCTCGGTGCAAGGAAATACAAACCTCTCTCCCCCCCGCTGGACGTAGGGCCTTCTTTTGCCCGAACCAGGATAAACCCCGTGTGTTCTCCTTGCATCACCATCCAGGAAAGGGACACGCAGCATTTTACTCGTTGGTTTAGGACCCCCTCGGGACCGAACACCGACAGTTGGCGCGCCAGGTAGGGGATCGCTGCGTGCCAACGTCGCTTTCCCGCCTTTTTTTCCTGATGGCTGACCCCGAACGCCCTATCCCGTTGGCCACGGTGATCTGGTTCGGGAGTTTGGAGTTCATGTCGCTTGGCTATGGCTACGATATGGTCCTACTCCCACCTAGGCACCCAACCGACAAGGACTACGAGCTCTCCCAGCCTGGGGGAGCAATCCGCCGGTATCTTCGTTCCAGGCGGGCGCGAGCCGCCCGACGGCGGCGAGCCCGGCGCAACCATCGTCTCCACCTCGCGGAGGATGATGGGATTCCCCGTTCCGACACCCCCCAGCCAGGCGCCGGCCCAGATTTCCTCGTGGAAGGTCTGGGTAGGATGAGCTTGACCAGGGATAACATGCCGACGGAGAATCCCGCCGCTCCCCCGTCTGGTGAAATACCGCTACCCGGAGCACCCGCTCCGGCGTGGACAGCAACATCTCCTTCGCCGTTCCCGTTTGGGCTAGATTCGGCTGCCCAGGTGTACGCTTCTTCCGTGAGCACTTGCATGAGTGCTTATGAGGAACTCCCCGGGCGCCATCTACGCTCCACTCTGGACCTCGTTGCGTCCACGCCGGCTTCTGATTATCTGGACTCTACGGAGGCACCAGAAACAGAACCCCGTGTGACCACTTCCCAACGTTGCAACCCCAGAGACGATTTGCAACGGCCACACATTCCCCCGTCATACTACTATTTCGACGCTCCTGACTCCGATTCGGCTGATGACACCTACGATCCGACCCGCGAGTGCTTCAACGTCGATGTTGAAAGCACGTCGGAATCACAGGAAGAACAGCCGGACGAAGGAAGGCACACGCCGCCCCATGTCGAGCTTCCTGCCGAGCGGGACGAGGCTCAACTTCTTGCGGATCAAGGAATGCAGCTCGAGCAAATCCGCGAGTTGCAGGAAAGGCTCGACGAGGAACGACAAAACCTGCATCTACTTCAACAAACCATCGAGCGTGAGCGCGCGGAACGCGCACTTGGCGGGAGAGCTCGCGACGTCAACCGTCGCATCGGCGAGGACCGGGCGGTCGACCCCCCGGTTTTCGCTCGAGCCAGCCAGAACGTCGTCGCCGCCGCCATGATCCTCCGCAACATGCCCGAGCCGTCAAACCCCGATGCCCGCCGGGCTCGAGATCAGATCCGAGAGCTCCTCGAGACTGCTGCCCTGCAGCAGGCCGAGAGCTCTGCCTCGAGGCGACGCGAGCCCGCCTCGGAACGGCTCGCAGAGCCCTCCCGACAGGAGAGAGAGGCCTCGGTTCATCCCGAACCCGCCCGACGGATCCGGATGGCTCCCGCCCCTGAGCCCGTCGCTCACGATCATGGACCTCGAGACACACGCGGCAACATCGTCGAGCGCCGCACACGCAAGCACGGTGACGGCGCGGCTCGAGGTTACCACGTGCACCAGGGGCGGGCGTTATGACAGCTCGGAGGATCGAAGCCCTTCACCCGAGCCTCCGGGCCCTCGGGTCTTCAGCAAGGCTATCCGCGAAACGATACTCCCGGCGCGGTTTATTTCGCCCTCCTACGACTCTCGCCAAGTACAACGGCGAGACCAAACCCGAACTTTGGCTCGCCGACTTCCGCTTGGCGTGTCAGCTGGGCGGGGCCACCGACGACCGGGTCATCATCCGACAGCTCCCCCTGTTCCTCTCAGACACCGCTCGAGCCTGGCTCGAGGATCTCCCGCCCCAACAGATCCACGACTGGGACGATCTCGTGAGGGTGTTCGAGGGAAACTTCAAGGGAACCTACATGCGCCCTGGCAACTCGTGGGATCTCCGGAGTTGCAAGCAGAAACCGGGTGAATCCCTCCGGGATTACATCCGGCGCTTCTCCAGACAACGCACCGAGCTCCCCAACGTCACCGACTCCGACGTAATTATGGCCTTCCTCTCTGGCACCACTTGCAAGGAGTTGGTCCGAGAGCTGGGCCGTCACACCCCACTCACTGCCAACGGACTGATGGACATCGTCACCAACTTTGCCGCCGGCGAGGAGGCAGTTGGTGCCATCTTCGGCGGCGAGCAGGACAAAGGGAAGCAGAAGGCCGACGATCCCGCGAGCTCCACCCGGGGCTCCAAGAGGAATAATCGTAAGAAGAAGAAAGGCCAGCAGGGCAAGCTCGAGGCCCCGGCCGACGAGCTTGTCGCCGCTACCGAACGCAAGAAGCCTCGAGGCCCCCCCGGCGGGGGCATCTTCGACAAAATGCTTAAAGAGCCATGCCCTTACCACAAGGGACCCACTAACCATAACCTCGAAGATTGCCATATGCTCCGCAGGTACTTCGAGGGTGCAGGCAGCAAGAACACCGACAAGAAGGAAGACCCAAAGGGTGACGACAAGGATGAAGGGTTCCCCGAGATCCACGACTGCTTCATGATCTACGGAGGACCCTCGACCCGCCTCTCAGCGCGTCAGCGCAAGCGAGAGCGGCGCGAGATTTTCTCCGTACAAATGGCGGTTCCCCGTTTCCTTGACTGGTCTGCGGTGGCCATCACTTTCGACCGTGATGATCATCCTGACTACGTCCCCCAATCCGGGGGTCTACCCTCTTGTTGTTGATCCCGTCATCGCCAACACACGCCTCACCAAAGTACTCATGGACGGCGGAAGCAGCCTCAACATCATCTACTCCCAGACCCTCGACCTTCTGGGGGTCGAGAGAGCGCGCCTCCAACCTAGCGTCGGGGGCTTCCACGGAGTCGTGCCTGGGAAACGGGCGGAACCCCTCGGACGGGTCGATCTGCCCGTTTGTTTCGGCACACCAGCCAACTTCAGAAAGGAGACCCTCACCTTCGAAGTGGTCGGGTTCCGTGGAACATACCACGCTATCCTCGGGCGCCCGTGCTACGCCAAGTTCATGGCTGTGCCGAACTACACCTATCTCAAGCTCAAAATGTCCGGCCCAAACGGCGTCATCACTGTGGGGCCCTCGTATGAAACATGCCTACGAGTGTGACGTCGAGTGCGTCGAGCACGGCGAGGCGGTTTTAGAGTCGGTGACTTTGGCCGCAGACCTCGACGGTCTCGCCAACGAGATTCCCGACCCAAAACGCCACGCCGGCAGCTTCGAGCCCGCAGAAGACGTCAAGCTCGTGCCCCTCGACCCCGCTGATCCCAACGGGAAGGCGCTGAACGTCAGCGCCACCCTCGACCCGAAATAGGAAGCCGTGCTCGTCGACTTTCTCCGCGCAAACGTCGACATTTTTGCGTGGAGTCCCTCGGATATGCCGGGCATACCCAGGGAAGTCGCCGAGCACGCCTTGGAAATCCGGGCCGGATCCAAACCGGTGAAGCAACGCCTGCGCCGCTTCGACGAGGAGAGGCGCAGGGTCATCGGTGAGGAGATCCACAAGCTACTGGAGGCCGGGTTCATCAAGGAAGTTCACCATCCCGAGTGGCTAGCTAATCCTGTATTAGTTAAGAAAAAGAGTGGGAAATGGAGGATGTGTGTAGACTATACTAGTTTGAATAAAGCATGTCCAAAAGTTCCCTTTTCTTTGCCACGCATCGATCAAATCGTTGATTCCACTGCGGGATGTGAAACTCTTTCGTTCTTAGACGCCTACTCCGGTTACCATCAGATCAAAATGAAGGAGTCCGACCAGCTCGCGACTTCATTCATTACCCCGTTCGGCATGTATTGCTACGTTACGATGCCCTCTTCGGTCTCCGGAACGCAGGGGCAACGTACCAACGATGCATGCAGCACGTCTTCGGGGAACACATCGGACCAACCGTCGAGGCATACGTCGATGACATCGTTGTCAAGACCAGACAAGCCGATAATCTAGTGAACGACCTCGACGTTGCCTTCAGATGCCTCCGGGAAAAGAATATCAAGCTCAATCCAGAAAAATGCGTCTTTGGCGTCCCTCGAGGTATGCTTTTAGGGTTCATCGTGTCTAAGCATGGCATCGAGGCCAATCCAGAAAAAATCTCTGCGATAACCAAGATGGGCCCCATCCGAGATCTGAAGGGCGTGCAGAGGGTCACGGGGCTGCTTGGCGGCACTCAGCCGTTTCATTTCGCGCCTCGGCGAAAAAGCGCTCCCTCTGTACCGCCTCTTGAAGAAATCGGAGCATTTTTCCTGGACCCTCGAGGCTGAGGATGCCCTCACAAAACTCAAGACCACACTTTCTAGCTCACCAGTCCTCGTCCCTCCGACCCCCGGGGAACCGCTCCTACTTTATGTCGCTGCAACGTCACAAGTAGTCAGCTCGGCCCTGGTCGTCGAGCGGACCGAGGAGGCACATACCTTGCTCATCCAAAGGCCGGTCTATTTCATCAGTGAGGTGCTCTCGGAAACCAAGGTCCGATACCCACTGTTGACACTAGCTAACACCACTTGAATACTAGGTTGTCATCCCTAGCATGGTGCTAGAGCGTACTAAGGTATTTATAAACATAAAGGCTCTCTAGAAAATAATCTATTCTATCCGCAAGCGCACAGATAAAATACCTCATTGTAGCATTTCACCAGGATAAGTATTCCAGGTATCGTTATTTATAATTTTGCTTAAGAGAACGGCGAAAGCGAAAACAGGGGTAAAATCTATCAAGGCTTAGACTAGAGATAAACTTGCAAGAACATGATTACTACTGAGAAACTCGTCACACAGTCACTTGCTTTGGCAGGGGGTAAGCCATAATAATAAAGATAATGAAATATAAGCTCATGGGTAAATAACACAGCGATTAGAAATAGACTACTCCACATAAATGTAAGGTGACGTCGGACTAGCAAGAGAATGGATTCTAAGTATCTACTATTTACTAAGTCATAATCTACTCTAAGCATCTACAAGATCATATATAGCACAAAAGACTCTTCATTCATGTATAAGGAACATTGCTAAAGTAAATCAGAACATAGCAAGACTTACTCCGCAATACAAATTCTGCCTGTCCTATCAACGGAGGGTGGACTATATAAGAATCAACGAAGCTGTCACCATCACGAACTACCACACAACCCGGCCAATAGGATACATTTGCAGGTAAATAACATCTAAGCACCACGCCTACATGTGATCTACCACTTAACTCCCACGTGAAAAGAGCTAAGCGCTTTGCAAACTCATGCATGAACTCATCATCAATCATAACTATATCACTTATAGAACTAGAGCAAACTAGGAACATAATAAATAAAGACATAATGCAATTAGAATAAAGTCGTAGAGAAAGATATGAAATAATACCAATCTTTATTGACGAAGATCTGAAATCCAGAGCGCTAGGCCCTACTTCTCTAATTCTATCTAATCAATCCTATAAAACTTGAAAGAATTGGGAGTAGCTAAATCTAATTCTCTGCGGGAGAGAGTTTCTAAACCCTAAACTTGATGGCTTCCTCTGATAATGATTTCTCCTCCTCCCCTGGGGTGGAGAGGCCCTGCTTATATAGCCCCCTCAAATGATCGTGGGCCGTCGGATCAAACCGACATTAATCGCACGGTTTTCCTTGATCCTTTAGGTCGGTGGAGCATAATCCGTGAAGTTGACGCTGATTGGCCACGGGAGTAGGGCGGCTGCCCCAAACCCTAGGGCGGGCGCCCTGGGCTGGGCCCCGTTCGGCCTCCCGTTCGTTCACATCCCGCAGTGGAATCAACGATTTGATCGATGCGTGGCAAAGAAAAGGGAACTTTTGGACATGCTTTATTCAAACTAGTATAGTCTACACACATCCTCCATTTCCCACTCTTTTTCTTAACTAATACAGGATTAGCTAGCCACTCGGGATGGTGAACTTCCTTGATGAACCCGGCCTCCAGTAGCTTGTGGATCTCCTCACCGATGACCCTGCGCCTCTCCTCGTCGAAGCGGCGCAGGCGTTGCTTCACCGGTTTGGATCCGGCCCGGATTTCCAAGGCGTGCTCGGCGACTTCCCTGGGTATGCCCGGCATATCCGAGGGACTCCACGCAAAAATGTCGACGTTTGCGCGGAGAAAGTCGACGAGCACGGCTTCCTATTTCGGGTCGAGGGTGGCGCTGACGTTCAGCGCCTTCCCGTTGGGATCAGCGGGGTCGAGGGGCACGAGCTTGACGTCTTCTGCGGGCTCGAAGCTGCCGGCGTGGCGTTTTGGGTCGGGAATCTCGTTGGCGAGACCGTCGAGGTCTGCGGCCAAAGTCACCGACTCTAAAACCGCCTCGCCGTGCTCGACGCACTCGACGTCACACTCGTAGGCATGTTCATACGAGGGCCCCACAGTGATGACGCCGTTTGGGCCGGACATTTTGAGCTTGAGATAGGTGTAGTTCGGCACAGCCATGAACTTGGCGTAGCACGGGCGCCCGAGGATAGCGTGGTATGTTCCACGGAACCCGACCACTTCGAAGGTGAGGGTCTCCTTTCTGAAGTTGGCTGGTGTGCCGAAACAAACGGGCAGATCGACCCGTCCGAGGGGTTCCGCCCGTTTTCCCAGGCACGACTCCGTGGAAGCCCCCGACGCTAGGTTGGAGGCGCGCTCTCTCGACCCCCAGAAGGTCGAGGGTCTGGGAGTAGATGATGTTGAGGCTGCTTCCGCCGTCCATGAGTACTTTGGTGAGGCGTGTGTTGGCGATGACGGGATCAACAACAAGAGGGTAGACCCCCGGATTGGGGACGTAGTCAGGATGATCATCACGGTCGAAAGTGATGGCCACCGCAGACCAGTCAAGGAAACGGGGAACCGCCATTTGTACGGAGAAAATCTCGCGCCGCTCTCGCTTGCGCTGACGCGCTGAGAGGCGGGTCGAGGGTCCTCCGTAGATCATGAAGCAGTCGTGGATCTCGGGGAACCCTTCATCCTTGTCGTCACCCTTTGGGTCTTCCTTCTTGTCGGTGTTCTTGCTGCCAG
>JAHUYU010002272.1:0-16117 GCA_030439765.1 Tripidium arundinaceum | reverse complement strand
CTGAGGTTCATATCTAGGAGCTTTAGACACCAAAGTGCTTAAAGAATCACTCGGTGATTAGCATAGGTGCTTTGCGAAGTGCTTAGGTTAATTAGACCACACTTATGTGCTTGCTCTTGGCTTAGGCTTAGTGTGTAGTGAGGTTTGCACACCTCTTGCCATAAGGTGCTTGCGCACACCGTGTTTGTACTCGGCGGGACTTGTAGTCTTGCGAGACCATACCAACCGCGTTTGTGGTGTGGCCGCCACCGTGTACCGAAGGGAACATGGCCCGCGGCATTTCGGCTGGAAGCTTAATAGTGAAGATGGTGGGGAGCGGTCCAGGAGAGGCTTGCCGGAAGGCACGCCGGAGACCCACTTGTGCGTGGGGAAGGCCCGGGGCTATCCACAGAGTTACCCGACCGGGAGCTTGGCCCTTGCGAGGGCTTCCTTGCGAGGCCCAATGCCAGGCAAATTAGGGCCCGCTCAGAGACTATATTGAAGTACAGTGGAATTAGAATCGAAATACGCCAGCAGAGAAAGCGTAACGCAGATCATACACAAAGGAATCAAGCAAAAGCCCACTTTCATGCAAAACCTGGGCAAAAAACCTACATGGAAGCAACCCTGGCCCAACCAGAGGCCCACCAGAGCAAGGCGGTGGCGAGCGGACAGGGTGCGGCTGCACCGCCACTGGCTCCTCTCGGGCCCACCCTTCTCTGGCGGTTGCATGCCGACATGTAGAGGCGGTGTACACAAGTTTCCTAATTTTTCTATGCCAAACCGACCTCACTCCACTATATAAGAAGAGGAGGAGCTACCCTTCAACAACAACACCTCAAGGCAAAGAGCTACACCTCAAGAGCATCACTCCAATGGGCTTAGGCCCTAGCTAGCTAGAGTTGAGTAATAGGGAGAGATGTGAGGGAGAGCTCGGGGAAGCGTCGGACCTGTCGGTGACTCCCCAAACTTGTACCTCGACGAGCACTTGTACCTCAATGGATCCATCCGCTAAGTAAGTGTTCGTGGTTCTTATGCTATTGAGTCTATGTTTGGTTAAGCTTTATTCTTACTTGTTTGCGGGTTCGTCGTCCGTTCCCGTAGCAGATACTCTAGTAGAGGACTCCTGATAAAGACGGAAGTTCCTAGCTAACGCTAGAGTAGTAGTTGATAGCGTAGACGTGGTGTCTAGGCTAGAGGCTACCTTCGTTTGCCTCGTGCCCTACGGATGAGGGGTAGGCGGCAGGTGGTGACAGCCCTGTCCGTCCCTTGTAATCCCCCACATTCGGGTTCGGCGTAGAGCTACAGGCCGGCCTCGCCTGGCAGACCAGGTGTGATCCGGTGCCCGAAGTAAGCAAGTAGAAGTAAAGTTTATCTATCCATAGACCCTAAAACCATAGGAATCCATCTCTACCCTTACCAACTCTATCCTTGTGTTGTCCTTGGACGAACTAGCTAGAAGAGTACCTCCGTTCCCCGTGGAAATACGATACCCTGAATACTTCCGGGTGAAATGCTACAACGGTAATTCCGTGCGCTTGCGGATTATTTCTGTATGCATTAAGAAATACCAACAGGCTCCATGATGGGCGATCGACTGAAACCTTAGCGACTGCTCCGTATTAGAATGACTGGGGAAAGCTTCGTAGTATATCCTGCCACACTTCCTTGGAAGTGGTGATATGGGATTCATGACCCCTGGCATATGGGAATCACGACTCACGGGTAAAGTTGTACAACCTCTGCAGAGTGTTTTAAACTGATATATCAGCCGTGCTCTCGGTCATGAGTGACCTGGATCCTTACTGAATAGTGGTTACTTGGAAGGTTTGGTTATCATTAATACTGCTGAGATCTTTAATTACTATTCATAATTGGGAGCTTAAGCATAACATAGCAACATAGGCCTCTAATGGTTAAAATTTGGATTGACTAAAATTGCTTACTGCAGTACAGCCATGTCAAGCCTTTGAGCCTGCATCCCCTCATATTGTGCTTGCTAAGCGGTAGTAGCTTACGCTTGTTTTATTTCAATACTTTGGCAAAATCTCGGATGGGTACCGGATGGAGGTTTTTCTGTGGAGTTTTCCAAGAGGTGTTGGGCTTGTGATCAACCAGTTGACATCCTTGTGGTGTTGAAGGCTTTGCCAGAAGATTAGAACTATAGTCGTTTGGTGATGTAAGACTATGTCTTTTGTAATGAATAATTATATGCTATGTAATAAAGTCATTATCTTTGGTATTACCCCTTTATTTGTAGCTATATGTGTGAATTGAATTCCTGGGCACACATATGGTCTGTACCTTGTTTTGTTCTTAAAACTGGGTACTATATGGATCCATGTGAGTTGATCTTGAGCCATTGAGAAGAAGTACAACTTGCATCCAAGGGTGGAGAGTAGCTTTGGAGTGCTTCCCATGGATCATGGCTGAGTTGGAAGGCAGGTGGGACCAATGGGGGGTCGGCCAACCCCCCTATGTGGGTCCCACCAGCTCAGCATTGCTCCATTCCTATAGTTCTGCATCAAATACTTAGGGTACATGTGGAGCTTGTTATTTGCTAAAATATGCTCATGATATGCTTATCTCCCTTTTATCCGATGTTGTTGATGGTGATTTTGAGTATGTAAAATTATGACATTTTCACCGTCAACAATACCTAGTAAGGCAAGATAGATATAAAGGCATTTACCACAACCCTTGTGTAAGGAAAATGGACCCTTGGCCCATTTAGTTTGGATTTTGGTGTTTGATGATCAACATGACCAAGTTGGACTAATGAATTTGCAAGAGTTTGTTTTGTAGTTAAATAGGATGCAAATGTGACATGGACTTAGGCAATGGTGTGATCCGAATGATCAACACCTCAAGCAAGACATTAGAAGACTTGTTGGAGATCTAAAAGATCAAGGAAAAGTTCAAGGCACAAGTTAGAACTATACCGGACATCAAGAACGCAAAGAAACAAAAGAAGAGAGGCCAATGCAGGGCGTTGGACTGTTTGTGACAAAGTGTCGGACTGTCCGACGGTTGAAGCTATGCTCAGTCTCAGCGCCCAGCGAGCGTCGGACCGAGCCAGCATGTAGCGTTGGACTAAATGGCGTTACTGTTCATAGAGGAGAAGCGGCTCAGCAAGCGTCGGACCCTGAAACAGTCAGGGCGTCAGACCAATATCAGCAAAGTCCGACGATGTCCAGAGGCATTCCAGAGAGGAGAAAAAGCATCACACCGAGTCCATGGAAGGACGTCGGACTGTCCGACGATGTGGCCCACGCGTCAGTGAAGTGGGCGATGGCAACGGTCGGCAGCAGCAATGATCGAATAACGGCTAGTCGCGCGGGAGCGGGTCGTCGGACTGTCCGATGACCACCACCGGACAGTCTGACGGTCACGCTTGAAGCAGGGTGCTGAGTCCTAATGGCTCTTTTGAAATGGAGGCTATATATATGTCCCTTAGCCGGCCAAAATGAGTATGTGGGAGCTCAAGGAACTTGTGTATGAGCTGAGTTCAGCTCTAGGAGCTTTAGACACCAAAGTGCTTAAAGAATAACTCGGTGATTAGCGTAGGTGCTTTGCGAAGTAGGTTAATTAGACCACGCTTATGCACTTGCTTTAGGCTTAGGCTTAGTGTGTAGTGAGGTTTGCACACCTCTTGCCATAAGGTGCTTGCACGCACCGTGTTTGTACTCGGCGGGGCTTGTAGTCTTGCGAGACCACACCAACCGTGTTTGTGGTGTGGCCGGCACCGTGTACTGGAGGGAACAAGGCCCATGACATTTCATCCGGAAGCTTGATAGTGAAGATGGCGGGGAGCGGTCCGGGAGAGGCTTGCCGAAAGGCACGCCGGAGACCCACTTGCATGTGGGGAAGGCCTGGGGCTATTTACAGAGTTACCCGACCAGGAGCTTGGCCCTTGCGAGGGGCTCCAACAAGGACTAGGGGGAAGCTTGCGCGCTTCTCGATATCTCAGTAAAAATACCAGAGTCATCAACGGGAGTTTGCATCTCCATCTCAACTAAGCTTCCACATTTACATTGTATACTTTGGTTGTGTGCTTTAACTTCCTAACTTAGTTGATAGGCTAGTTGATAGGATTGGAGCCTAGGTTGCATAACTCCTTTTGCGATAGAGACAGAAACACACTAGGAAAACCATAGGTGCACATTTAGATAGTTTACTTTGTTGCATAGGTTTTGCTAAGGTTAGAAAAAGAGGCCATAGTTAGAGAAATAGAGTTTTAAGTTGTCCCTTCAGTTGGTATCAGAACTAGTTTGCTCATTGTCGGGTATCAATATCGGGGGTACCCAATCAATGGCAGGAGACAAAACATCTCCGCCTCGCCCGAGCCATCAGTCGTCGCCTCGGGCGCATCCGACCCGCGGAGGGACGTCTCTGTCTCGTCCGAGCCCTCGGGCGTCGCCTCGGGCGCATCCGACCCCCGGAGGGACGTCTCCGTCTCGCCCGAGGCCTCGGGCGTCACCTTGGGCGTCCAACCCCCAGAAGGGCATCTTCGTCTCGCCGGACCCCTCTCAGAGGACTTCCACCTAGTCCGGAGGACACACGCAGCCCTCGGGCGAGGGGGAGGAAGCCATCTGGAGCCCCGCCGCGCCGCCTTCTTCCATAAATGGGATGGACACGACTCGCCCCAATACGCAGAATATGGGGGCCCCGGTACGATATGATGTGACTCCGGTCACATCAAGCATGGGGGCCCCGGTACGATACGATGTGACTCCGGTCATTCCAACCACGCCTCTGCAGTGACAGGGTCACGTCCACTGTACCGCCTATCTCTCCCTCCCTCTGTGCAGGAGTTAAGGCACAAGCACCGCCCATCCTCGATGGTGCAATGCTACACAAGTCAAACTGACCACAGCGTGTTACGCCAGTGGACGGAGATGCCGCGACTCGACGTCCATACCGTCCTTGTGCTACAGGGTCGGCCGCCCATCCTGGATAAGGAGGAAAATGGTGCACGCTCGAAGCCCTTTTTTGTTTTTCTCTTTCTTACTTTTGCTGTAAATACCATCCCTCTCCTTCAAACTATAAAAGGAAGGCATGGACCTCAGGAAAAAGGAGGGAGAAGAGACACGCAACTCACACACACATACGCACACGGGGCACTTCAACTCCACTTCACCACCAAAACCTTCGAACACAAGAAACACTAGAGACCTAGGATCCGTTCCCTCTCTCGATCACTTGTAACCCCTACTATAAGCACCCTGGTGCAGAGTAACACAAGCAGTAGCACTCACTGGGCGTAGGGACAATTTGCCCGAACCAGTATACATCCTCGTGTCCGCTTTGCACAACCATCCAGGCCTAGACGCGCAGAAACAAATTCACTAGCCGGCCCATCTAGAGCGCCATTCTAGACGCCGACAGTTGGCGCGCCAGGTAGGGGGCTTCTGCGAGTCATGATCCGCTTCACCAGGCTTCAGATGGCCGGTCACTGCGTTCATTTCACTCTGGGCTCCCATGTCCGATTCGGGAGCCTGAACTTCCTGTGCATAGGGGTGGACTACGATTTGGTCCTACTTCCTCCCTCTACGCCCATCGACCCGCACGTCGACGTCGACTCTGTCATCGAGTCGATAGGCTGCCTTCACCTGCGTACCGTCGAGGCACAAGCTTCCGAGGATGGGCGGTGCTTGTGCCTTAACTCCTGCACAGAGGGAGGGAGAGATAGGCGGTACAGTGGACGTGACCCCTGTCACTGCAGAGGCGTGGTTGGAATGACCGGAGTCACATCGTATCGTACCGGGGCCCCCATGCTTGATGTGACCGGAGTCACATCATATCGTACCGGGGCCCCCATATTCTGCGTATTGGGGCGAGTCGTGTCCATCCCATTTATGGAAGAAGGCGGCGCGGCGGGGCTCCAGATGGCTTCCTCCCCCTCGCCCGAGGGCTGCGTGTGTCCTCCGGACTAGGTGGAAGTCCTCTGAGAGGGGTCCGGCGAGACGAAGATGCCCTTCTGGGGGTTGGACGCCCAAGGTGACGCCCGAGGCCTCGGGCGAGACGGAGACGTCCCTCCGGGGGTCGGATGCGCCCGAGGCGACGCCCGAGGGCTCGGACGAGACAGAGACGTCCCTCCGCGGGTCGGATGCGCCCGAGGCGACGACTGATGGCTCGGGCGAGGCGGAGATGTTTTGTCTCCTGCCATTGATTGGGTACCCCCGATATTGATACCGACAATGAGCAAACTAGTTCTGATACCAACTGAAGGGACAACTTAAAACTCTATTTCTCTAACTATGGCCTCTTTTTCTAACCTTAGCAAAACCTATGCAACAAAGTAAACTATCTAAATGTGCACCTATGGTTTTCCTAGTGTGTTTCTGTCTCTATCGCAAAAGGAGTTATGCAACCTAGGCTCCAATCCTATCAACTAGCCTATCAACTAAGTTAGGAAGTTAAAGCACACAACCAAAGTATACAATGTAAATGTGGAAGCTTAGTTGAGATGGAGATGCAAACTCCCGTTGATGACTCTGGTATTTTTACTGAGATATCGAGAAGCGCGCAAGCTTCCCCCTAGTCCTTGTTGGAGCCCCTCGCAAGGGCCAAGCTCCTGGTCGGGTAACTCTGTAAATAGCCCCAGGCCTTCCCCACATGCAAGTGGGTCTCCGGCGTGCCTTTCGGCAAGCCTCTCCCGGACCGCTCCCCGCCATCTTCACTATCAAGCTTCCGGACGAAATGTCATGGGCCTTGTTCCCTCCAGTACACGGTGCCGGCCACACCACAAACACGGTTGGTGTGGTCTCGCAAGACTACAAGCCCCGCCGAGTACAAACACGGTGCGTGCAAGCACCTTATGGCAAGAGGTGTGCAAACCTCACTACACACTAAGCCTAAGCCTAAAGCAAGTGCATAAGCGTGGTCTAATTAACCTACTTCGCAAAGCACCTACGCTAATCACCGAGTTATTCTTTAAGCACTTTGGTGTCTAAAGCTCCTAGAGCTGAACTCAGCTCATACACAAGTTCCTTGAGCTCCCACATACTCATTTTGGCCGGCTAAGGGACATATATATAGCCTCCATTTCAAAAGAGCCATTAGGACTCGACACCCTGCTTCAAGCGTGACCGTCAGACTGTCCGGTGGTGGTCATCGGACAGTCCGACGACCCGCTCCCGCGCGACTAGCCGTTATTCGATCATTGCTGCTGCCGACCGTTGCCATCGCCCACTTCACTGACGCGTGGGCCACATCGTCGGACAGTCCGACGTCCTTCCATGGACTCGGTGTGATGCTTTTTCTCCTCTCTGGAATGCCTCTGGACATCGTCGGACTTTGCTGATATTGGTCTGACGCCCTGACTGTTTCAGGGTCCGACGCTTGCTGAGCCGCTTCTCCTCTATGAACAGTAACGCCATTTAGTCCAACGCTACATGCTGGCTCGGTCCGACGCTCGCTGGGCGCTGAGACTGAGCATAGCTTCAACCGTCGGACAGTCCGACACTTTGTCACAAACAGTCCAACGCCCTGCATTGGCCTCTCTTCTTTTGTTTCTTTGCGTTCTTGATGTCCGGTATAGTTCTAACTTGTGCCTTGAACTTTTCCTTGATCTTTTAGATCTCCAACAAGTCTTCTAATGTCTTGCTTGAGGTGTTGATCATCCGGATGACACCATTGCCTAAGTCCATGTCACATTTGCATCCTATTTAACTACAAAACAAACTCTTGCAAATTCATTAGTCCAACTTGGTCATGTTGATCATCAAACACCAAAATCCAAACTAAATGGGCCAAGGGTCCATTTTCCTTACACAAGGGTTGTGGTAAATGCCTTTATATCTATCTTGCCTTACTAGGTATTGTTGACGGTGAAAATGTCATAATTTTACATACTCAAAATCACCATCAACAACATCGGATAAAAGGGAGATAAGCATATCATGAGCATATTTTAGCAAATAACAAGCTCCACATGTACCCTAAGTATTTGATGCAGAACTATAGGAATGGAGCAATGCTGAGCTGGTGGGACCCACATAGGGGGGTTGGCCGACCCCCCATTGGTCCCACCTGCCTTCCAACTCAGCCATGATCCATGGGAAGCACTCCAAAGCTACTCTCCACCCTTGGATGCAAGTTGTACTTCTTCTCAATGGCTCAAGATCAACTCACATGGATCCATGTAGTACCCAGTTTTAAGAACAAAACAAGGTACAGACCATATGTGTGCCCAGGAATTCAATTCACACATATAGCTACAAATAAAGGGGTAATACCAAAGATAATGACTTTATTACATAGCATATAATTATTCATTACAAAAGACATAGTCTTACATCACCAAACGACTATAGTTCTAATCTTCTGGCGAAGCCTTCAACACCACAGGGATGTCAACTGGTTGATCACAAGCCCAACACCTCTTGGAAAACTCCACAGAAAAACCTCCATCCGGTACCCATCCGAGATTTTGCCAAAGTATTGAAATAAAACAAGCGTAAGCTACTACCGCTTAGCAAGCACAATATGAGGGGATGCAGGCTCAAAGGCTTGACATGGCTGTACTGCAGTAAGCAATTTTAGTCAATCCAAATTTTAACCATTAGAGGCCTATGTTGCTATGTTATGCTTAAGCTCCCAATTATGAATAGTAATTAAAGATCTCAGCAGTATTAATGATAACCAAACCATCCAAGTAACCACTATTCAGTAAGGATCCAGGTCACTCATGACCGAGAGCACGGCTGATATATCAGTTTAAAACACTCTGCAGAGGTTGTACAACTTTACCCGTGAGTCGTGATTCCCATATGCCAGGGGTCATGAATCCCATATCACCACTTCCAAGGAAGTGTGGCAGGATATACTACGAAGCTTTCCCCAGTCATTCTAATACGGAGCAGTCGCTAAGGTTTCAGTCGATCGCCCATCATGGAGCCTGTTGGTATTTCTTAATGCATACAGAAATAATCCGCAAGCGCACGGAATTACCGTTGTAGCATTTCACCCGGAAGTATTCAGGGTATCGTATTTCCACGGGGAACGGAGGTACTCTTCTAGCTAGTTCGTCCAAGGACAACACAAGGATAGAGTTGGTAAGGGTAGAGATGGATTCCTATGGTTTTAGGGTCTATGGATAGATAAACTTTACTTCTACTTGCTTACTTCGGGCACCGGATCACACCTGGTCTGCCAGGCGAGGCCGGCCTGTAGCTCTACGCCGAACCCGAATGTGGGGGATTACAAGGGACGGACAGGGCTGTCACCACCTGCCGCCTACCCCTCATCCGTAGGGCACGAGGCAAACGAAGGTAGCCTCTAGCCTAGACACCACGTCTACGCTATCAACTACTACTCTAGCGTTAGCTAGGAACTTCCGTCTTTATCAGGAGTCCTCTACTAGAGTATCCGCTACGGGAACGGACGACGAACCCGCAAACAAGTAAGAATAAAGCTTAACCAAACATAGACTCAATAGCATAAGAACCACGAACACTTACTTAGCGGATGGATCCATTGAGGTACAAGTGCTCGTCGAGGTACAAGTTTGGGGAGTCACCAACAGGTCCGACGCTTCCCCGAGCTCTCCCTCACATCTCTCCCTATTACTCAACTCTAGCTAGCTAGGGCCTAAGCCCATTGGAGTGATGCTCTTGAGGTGTAGCTCTTTGCCTTGAGGTGTTGTTGTTGAAGGGTAGCTCCTCCTCTTCTTATATAGTGGAGTGAGGTCGGTTTGGCATAGAAAAATTAGGAAACTTGTGTACACCGCCTCTACATGTCGGCATGCAACCGCCAGAGAAGGGTGGGCCCGAGAGGAGCCAGTGGCAGTGCGGCCGCACCCTGTCCGCTCGCCACCGCCTTGCTCTGGTGGGCCTCTGGTTGGGCCAGGGTTGCTTCCATGTAGGTTTTTTGCCCAGGTTTTGCATGAAAGTGGGCTTTTGTAATGAATAATTATATGCTATGTAATAAAGTCATTATCTTTGGTATTACCCCTTTATTTGTAGCTATATGTGTGAATTGAATTCCTGGGCACACATATGGTCTGTACCTTGTTTTGTTCTTAAAACTGGGTACTACATGGATCCATGTGAGTTGATCTTGAGCCATTGAGAAGAAGTACAACTTGCATCCAAGGGTGGAGAGTAGCTTTGGAGTGCTTCCCATGGATCATGGCTGAGTTGGAAGGCAGGTGGGACCAATGGGGGGTCGGCCAACCCCCCTATGTGGGTCCCACCAGCTCAGCATTGCTCCATTCCTATAGTTCTGCATCAAATACTTAGGGTACATGTGGAGCTTGTTATTTGCTAAAATATGCTCATGATATGCTTATCTCCCTTTTATCCGATGTTGTTGATGGTGATTTTGAGTATGTAAAATTATGACATTTTCACCGTCAACAATACCTAGTAAGGCAAGATAGATATAAAGGCATTTACCACAACCCTTGTGTAAGGAAAATGGACCCTTGGCCCATTTAGTTTGGATTTTGGTGTTTGATGATCAACATGACCAAGTTGGACTAATGAATTTGCAAGAGTTTGTTTTGTAGTTAAATAGGATGCAAATGTGACATGGACTTAGGCAATGGTGTCATCCGGATGATCAACACCTCAAGCAAGACATTAGAAGACTTGTTGGAGATCTAAAAGATCAAGGAAAAGTTCAAGGCACAAGTTAGAACTATACCGGACATCAAGAACGCAAAGAAACAAAAGAAGAGAGGCCAATGCAGGGCGTTGGACTGTTTGTGACAAAGTGTCGGACTGTCCGACGGTTGAAGCTATGCTCAGTCTCAGCGCCCAGCGAGCGTCGGACCGAGCCAGCATGTAGCGTTGGACTAAATGGCGTTACTGTTCATAGAGGAGAAGCGGCTCAGCAAGCGTCGGACCCTGAAACAGTCAGGGCGTCAGACCAATATCAGCAAAGTCCGACGATGTCCAGAGGCATTCCAGAGAGGAGAAAAAGCATCACACCGAGTCCATGGAAGGACGTCGGACTGTCCGACGATGTGGCCCACGCGTCAGTGAAGTGGGCGATGGCAACGGTCGGCAGCAGCAATGATCGAATAACGGCTAGTCGCGCGGGAGCGGGTCGTCGGACTGTCCGATGACCACCACCGGACAGTCTGACGGTCACGCTTGAAGCAGGGTGTCGAGTCCTAATGGCTCTTTTGAAATGGAGGCTATATATATGTCCCTTAGCCGGCCAAAATGAGTATGTGGGAGCTCAAGGAACTTGTGTATGAGCTGAGTTCAGCTCTAGGAGCTTTAGACACCAAAGTGCTTAAAGAATAACTCGGTGATTAGCGTAGGTGCTTTGCGAAGTAGGTTAATTAGACCACGCTTATGCACTTGCTTTAGGCTTAGGCTTAGTGT
The DNA here is from genome assembly GCA_030439765.1 of Tripidium arundinaceum. Taxonomy (NCBI): domain Eukaryota; kingdom Viridiplantae; phylum Streptophyta; class Magnoliopsida; order Poales; family Poaceae; genus Tripidium; species Tripidium arundinaceum. The sequence continues at coordinate 4,799 of JAHUYU010002272.1, read as the reverse complement.
GTAGTGAGGTTTGCACACCTCTTGCCATAAGGTGCTTGCACGCACCGTGTTTGTACTCGGCGGGGCTTGTAGTCTTGCGAGACCACACCAACCGTGTTTGTGGTGTGGCCGGCACCGTGTACTGGAGGGAACAAGGCCCATGACATTTCGTCCGGAAGCTTGATAGTGAAGATGGCGGGGAGCGGTCCGGGAGAGGCTTGCCGAAAGGCACGCCGGAGACCCACTTGCATGTGGGGAAGGCCTGGGGCTATTTACAGAGTTACCCGACCAGGAGCTTGGCCCTTGCGAGGGGCTCCAACAAGGACTAGGGGGAAGCTTGCGCGCTTCTCGATATCTCAGTAAAAATACCAGAGTCATCAACGGGAGTTTGCATCTCCATCTCAACTAAGCTTCCACATTTACATTGTATACTTTGGTTGTGTGCTTTAACTTCCTAACTTAGTTGATAGGCTAGTTGATAGGATTGGAGCCTAGGTTGCATAACTCCTTTTGCGATAGAGACAGAAACACACTAGGAAAACCATAGGTGCACATTTAGATAGTTTACTTTGTTGCATAGATTTTGCTAAGGTTAGAAAAAGAGGCCATAGTTAGAGAAATAGAGTTTTAAGTTGTCCCTTCAGTTGGTATCAGAACCAGTTTGCTTATTGTCGGGTATCAATATCGGGGGTACCCAATCAATGGCAGGAGACAAAACATCTCCGCCTCGCCCGAGCCCTCAGTCGTCGCCTCGGGCGCATCCGACCCGCGGAGGGACGTCTCTGTCTCGTCCGAGCCCTCGGGCGTCGCCTCGGGCGCATCCGACCCCCGGAGGGACGTCTCCGTCTCGCCCGAGGCCTCGGGCGTCACCTCGGGCGTCCAACCCCCAGAAGGGCATCTTCGTCTCGCCGGACCCCTCTCAGAGGACTTCCACCTAGTCCGGAGGACACACGCAGCCCTCGGGCGAGGGGGAGGAAGCCATCTGGAGCCCCGTCGCGCCGCCTTCTTCCATAAATGGGATGGACACGACTCGCCCCAATACGCAGAATATGGGGGCCCCGGTACGATATGATGTGACTCCGGTCACATCAAGCATGGGGGCCCCGGTACGATATGATGTGACTCCGGTCATTCCAACCACGCCTCTGCAGTGACAGGGGTCACGTCCACTGTACCGCCTATCTCTCCCTCCCTCTGTGCAGGAGTTAAGGCACAAGCACCGCCCATCCTCGATGGTGCAATGCTACACAAGTCAAACTGACCACAGCGTGTTGCGCCAGTGGACGGAGATGCCGCGACTCGACGTCCATACCGTCCTTGTGCTACAGGGTCGGCCGCCCATCCTGGATAAGGAGGAAAACGGTGCACGCTCGAAACCCTTTTTTGTTTTTCTCTTTCTTACTTTTGCTGTAAATACCATCCCTCTCCTTCAAAATATAAAAGGAAGGCATGGACCTTAGGAAAAAGGAGGGAGAAGAGACACGCAACTCACACACACATACGCACACGGGGCAGTTCAACTCCACTTCACCACCAAAACCTTGCGGCCCGAACCTGGATAAATCCTCGTGTTCGTCTTGCGTCAACATCTAGTTCGTCGTCTCGCGCACCTCTACCGACTAATCTACTACCGTGGGCATACCCCTCGGTAGACTGCCGACCATATTTCGTCGACAAAAGCGGACACGAGGATGTATACTGGTTCGGGCAAATTGTCCCTACGCCCAGTGAGTGCTACTGCTTGTGTTACTCTGCACCAGGGTGCTTATAGTAGGGGTTACAAGTGATCGAGAGAGGGAACGGATCCTAGGTCTCTAGTGTTTCTTGTGTTCGAAGGTTTTGGTGGTGAAGTGGAGTTGAACTGCCCCGTGTGCGTATGTGTGTGTGAGTTGCGTGTCTCTTCTCCCTCCTTTTTCCTAAGGTCCATGCCTTCCTTTTATATTTTGAAGGAGAGGGATGGTATTTACAGCAAAAGTAAGAAAGAGAAAAACAAAAAAGGGTTTCGAGCGTGCACCGTTTTCCTCCTTATCCAGGATGGGCGGCCGACCCTGTAGCACAAGGACGGTATGGACGTCGAGTCGCGGCATCTCCGTCCACTGGCGCAACACGCTGTGGTCAGTTTGACTTGTGTAGCATTGCACCATCGAGGATGGGCGGTGCTTGTGCCTTAACTCCTGCACAGAGGGAGGGAGAGATAGGCGGTACAGTGGACGTGACCCCTGTCACTGCAGAGGCGTGGTTGGAATGACCGGAGTCACATCATATCGTACCGGGGCCCCCATGCTTGATGTGACCGGAGTCACATCATATCGTACCGGGGCCCCCATATTCTGCGTATTGGGGCGAGTCGTGTCCATCCCATTTATGGAAGAAGGCGGCGCGACGGGGCTCCAGATGGCTTCCTCCCCCTCGCCCGAGGGCTGCGTGTGTCCTCCGGACTAGGTGGAAGTCCTCTGAGAGGGGTCCGGCGAGACGAAGATGCCCTTCTGGGGGTTGGACGCCCGAGGTGACGCCCGAGGCCTCGGGCGAGACGGAGACGTCCCTCCGGGGGTCGGATGCGCCCGAGGCGACGCCCGAGGGCTCGGACGAGACAGAGACGTCCCTCCGCGGGTCGGATGCGCCCGAGGCGACGACTGAGGGCTCGGGCGAGGCGGAGATGTTTTGTCTCCTGCCATTGATTGGGTACCCCCGATATTGATACCCGACAATAAGCAAACTGGTTCTGATACCAACTGAAGGGACAACTTAAAACTCTATTTCTCTAACTATGGCCTCTTTTTCTAACCTTAGCAAAATCTATGCAACAAAGTAAACTATCTAAATGTGCACCTATGGTTTTCCTAGTGTGTTTCTGTCTCTATCGCAAAAGGAGTTATGCAACCTAGGCTCCAATCCTATCAACTAGCCTATCAACTAAGTTAGGAAGTTAAAGCACACAACCAAAGTATACAATGTAAATGTGGAAGCTTAGTTGAGATGGAGATGCAAACTCCCGTTGATGACTCTGGTATTTTTACTGAGATATCGAGAAGCGCGCAAGCTTCCCCCTAGTCCTTGTTGGAGCCCCTCGCAAGGGCCAAGCTCCTGGTCGGGTAACTCTGTAAATAGCCCCAGGCCTTCCCCACATGCAAGTGGGTCTCCGGCGTGCCTTTCGGCAAGCCTCTCCCGGACCGCTCCCCGCCATCTTCACTATCAAGCTTCCGGACGAAATGTCATGGGCCTTGTTCCCTCCAGTACACGGTGCCGGCCACACCACAAACACGGTTGGTGTGGTCTCGCAAGACTACAAGCCCCGCCGAGTACAAACACGGTGCGTGCAAGCACCTTATGGCAAGAGGTGTGCAAACCTCACTACACACTAAGCCTAAGCCTAAAGCAAGTGCATAAGCGTGGTCTAATTAACCTACTTCGCAAAGCACCTACGCTAATCACCGAGTTATTCTTTAAGCACTTTGGTGTCTAAAGCTCCTAGAGCTGAACTCAGCTCATACACAAGTTCCTTGAGCTCCCACATACTCATTTTGGCCGGCTAAGGGACATATATATAGCCTCCATTTCAAAAGAGCCATTAGGACTCGACACCCTGCTTCAAGCGTGACCGTCAGACTGTCCGGTGGTGGTCATCGGACAGTCCGACGACCCGCTCCCGCGCGACTAGCCGTTATTCGATCATTGCTGCTGCCGACCGTTGCCATCGCCCACTTCACTGACGCGTGGGCCACATCGTCGGACAGTCCGACGTCCTTCCATGGACTCGGTGTGATGCTTTTTCTCCTCTCTGGAATGCCTCTGGACATCGTCGGACTTTGCTGATATTGGTCTGACGCCCTGACTGTTTCAGGGTCCGACGCTTGCTGAGCCGCTTCTCCTCTATGAACAGTAACGCCATTTAGTCCAACGCTACATGCTGGCTCGGTCCGACGCTCGCTGGGCGCTGAGACTGAGCATAGCTTCAACCGTCGGACAGTCCGACACTTTGTCACAAACAGTCCAACGCCCTGCATTGGCCTCTCTTCTTTTGTTTCTTTGCGTTCTTGATGTCCGGTATAGTTCTAACTTGTGCCTTGAACTTTTCCTTGATCTTTTAGATCTCCAACAAGTCTTCTAATGTCTTGCTTGAGGTGTTGATCATCCGGATGACACCATTGCCTAAGTCCATGTCACATTTGCATCCTATTTAACTACAAAACAAACTCTTGCAAATTCATTAGTCCAACTTGGTCATGTTGATCATCAAACACCAAAATCCAAACTAAATGGGCCAAGGGTCCATTTTCCTTACACAAGGGTTGTGGTAAATGCCTTTATATCTATCTTGCCTTACTAGGTATTGTTGACGGTGAAAATGTCATAATTTTACATACTCAAAATCACCATCAACAACATCGGATAAAAGGGAGATAAGCATATCATGAGCATATTTTAGCAAATAACAAGCTCCACATGTACCCTAAGTATTTGATGCAGAACTATAGGAATGGAGCAATGCTGAGCTGGTGGGACCCACATAGGGGGGTTGGCCGACCCCCCATTGGTCCCACCTGCCTTCCAACTCAGCCATGATCCATGGGAAGCACTCCAAAGCTACTCTCCACCCTTGGATGCAAGTTGTACTTCTTCTCAATGGCTCAAGATCAACTCACATGGATCCATGTAGTACCCAGTTTTAAGAACAAAACAAGGTACAGACCATATGTGTGCCCAGGAATTCAATTCACACATATAGCTACAAATAAAGGGGTAATACCAAAGATAATGACTTTATTACATAGCATATAATTATTCATTACAAAAGCCCACTTTCATGCAAAACCTGGGCA
>JAHUYU010001753.1:0-14180 GCA_030439765.1 Tripidium arundinaceum | reverse complement strand
CGACACTGCCGCCCTCTGTTCTTTTGCCTGCTGCTGGTGTTGCTGCTTTGCATCAGGTACGTCAGCGGAAACTTGTTCTACAGCAATCTGGGGATCCTCCTCTTCAGTGGCTTTCTCTTCTTGGTAAAGTTGCAATCACACTTGAACATTCAATTTCTAATGTTTTACATGTTGATTCGTTGAGTTACAACTTGTTGTCCGTTTCACAATTATGTGAGATGGGCTACAATTGTCTCTTTACGGATGTGGGTGTGGAAGTCTTTAAAAGGGAGGATTCCTCTATTGTCTTTACGGGTCGTTTAAAGAATAAGCTTTACCTAGTTGATTTCAACAAAAGTAAAGCTAATCTTGAGACTTGTTTAGTGGCAAAATCTAGCATGGGCTGGTTATGGCATCGCCGTCTAGCTCATGTTGGGATGAGGAACTTGGCCAAACTTTTAAAAGATGAACACATCCTTGGACTAACAAATGTTCATTTTGGGAAAGACAGGATATGTAGTGCTTGCCAAACCGGAAAGCAAGTAGGTGCACCTCACCCACCAAAGAGTATCATGACCACCACTCAACCATTGGAGTTGATTCACATGGATCTCTTTGGACCGGTGGCCTACCTTAGTATCGGGGGTAACAAATATGGTCTTGTTATTGTTGATGATTATTCCCGTTTCACTTGGGTGTTCTTTGTGTATGACAAGTCACAAGTTCAAGAGAAGGTGAAGATCTTTGTTAGGAGGGCTCAAAAGGAGTTTGGCCTTCCTATCAAGAAAGTGAGAAGTGACAATGGGACCGAATTCAAGAACACCTTGGTGGAGGAGTTTCTTGATGATGAGGGCATCAAGCATGAGTTTTCAACACCATACACCCCTCAACAAAATGGTGTAGTAGAGAGAAAGAACCGTACACTCATTGACATGGCAAGGACAATGCTAGATGAGTACAAGACTTCGGACCTATTTTGGTGTGAAGCTATCAATACCGCTTGCCACGCTATCAACCGGCTCTACTTGCACAAGAAGTTGAAGAAGACCTCATATGAGCTTCTAACCGGTAATAAACCAAAGGTGTCATACTTTAGAGTGTTTGGGTGTAAGTGTTTCATACTTAACAAGAAACCCAAAACCTCTAAATTTGCGCCTAAAGTTGATGAGGGTATTCTTCTTGGATATGGATCAAATGAGCATGCGTACCGTGTCTTCAACAAAGCCTCTGGTAGAGTTGAAGTAGCGGTAGATGTGACATTTGATGAATCTAATGGCTTTCAAGTAGAGCAAATTGATCTAAGTATTGTAGGAAAGGAGGATCCACCTTGTAAGGCAATCAAGCAATTGGCTATCGGCGATGTTAGGTCACAAGAAGAGAAAGCCACTGAAGAGGAGGATCCCCAGATTGCTGTAGAACAAGTTTCCGCTGACGTACCTGATGCAAAGCAGCAACACCAGCAGCAGGCAAAAGAACAGAGGGCGGCAGTGTCGCTCCCTGAGGGCGGCAGTGCCGCCCCTCCCCAGCAAGGAGCTGCTGGATCATCCTCAGCACCTGATCAAGACCTAGCACCCAACTTGACCCACCGGAGGAGTATGCCTGCAAAACAAATTAGTTTTTTGATTTAGGTCCCCAAATGTTCTTGGGGCCTTGCATGTTAGTAACAAGTATCTTAGGAACCCAAATAGAAGTGTTATGATAAACATTAGTTTCTTTGCCAATATATTTGGCAACCACTTCTCCTTTTCTGTTGTTCTTCAATACAAAGCAAGAATCCAAGCTTTGCCTAGGTGCTTGAGCCTTTGGTTGATAGGCATACTTGTTTGGAGTGTTCCAAATTGATTTCTTTAGCTTCTAGAACTCTTGCTTTGGCAGTGACACCCTCTTGTTGTGCTTGTCATGAGATGGGGCAGGATGAGTGACCTTCCCTTTTCTGTGGGGGGCGGCACTGCCGCCCTTCACAGCGGCACTGCCGCCCTGGGCTGGCTGTGCTTCTCGGGGCTGCCTTTGTGCCACCTTCTGTGCAGGTCTCTCTATACTCATTCTGCCCTTACTCATGAACTGAACACATTCATATCCATTTACAACCTTTCTCCCATTTACCTTGCTTCCTTTGGTGTGTCCTAGTCCGTCCTTGATGTGTGGGTGTCTTCATTCTTGTATTGTGGCTGCCTTGGTTGACTTCCTTTGCCACTAGATTGCTTGTTTTCAGCAGTACACTCTTTTTCAATCAACCCATTTAGCCTAGCAATCTCAGTTTTCATAGCCTCCATGTTTGCAAGGTTAGTGGCATAATTATTCAAGTCAACATTATAGCATTTTCCACAACCTTGACTAGTGGAAGAAGATGAGACATCCTTTGCTTTAGAGGGCTGTGGAGTGCTCTCCCGAAGAAGGTTATATTGCAGCTCCATCTCTTTGTACTTGGGTTATTCAAGTCACAATACTTTTGATTGAGCGCAACATTTGCCTTCTTTGTGAGAGCATGGTCCTCTCGCTCTTTGGCCAAGGCCTTGTACAAGACATCCATCTCACTTCTCTCTAAAGCAAGAGCTTCCTTGCTAGCAATATAGAGATCCTCTTGTTTTATGAGTGCATCTTCTCTAATTGCTAGCTCGGCTTGAAGGCTCTCATATTCTTCCATTAGTCTAGTGATGAATTGTTTGGTCTTAGCATCCAACTTTTTAGTTATTTTGCTTATTTCTTCATCACTAGATTCATCATCACTAGAGCTATCACTAAGATCACTACTAGAGATGTCACTTGGAGGTGGAGTAGGTGTGGTTTTAGATTTTACCTTCTCACCCCTTGCCATAAGACAAGTGTGAGGGGCGTAGTAGTCACCATCGGACATGTTGTTGAAGAGCTTTGGTGAGGAGGATGTCTTGTGAATTGCCACGGTTGCAAGCTTTTCATCCTCATCACTTGAGCCATCATGTGTAGAGTCCCACTCATGCCCAATGTGTGCTTCACCTACATTCTTCTTCTCTCTTCTATAGTGAGGCTTGCTATCTTTCTTGTCCTTCTTGTATTTGTTGTCTTTGCTCTCATATGGACAATGAGCAACAAAGTGCTCAGTGCTGCCACAATTGTAGCAAGTCCTCTTCTTCTTATTAGGGAACCTCCCCTTCATGAATTTGTACCCTTGCTCCTTCAACCCTCTCTTGTACTTCTTCATGAAGAGTGCCAAGTCCTCCACCTTCTCATACGGTGCATCATCACTCTCATCTTCACTTGATGATGTTGTCACTTCATCTTCTTCTTGGATTTGCTTGACTTCTTTAGGCTTGCTTGTTGATGCTTGCTTGCTGCCCCTTTGCTTTAGAGGGCTGTGGAGTGCTCTCCCGAAGAAGGTTATATTGCAGCTCCATCTCTTTGTACTTGTTATTCAAGTCACAATACTTTTGATTGAGCGCAACATTTGCCTTCTTTGTGAGAGCATGGTCCTCTCGCTCTTTGGAAGCCTACTCACCAAGAAATGAGACCGTGGTTACTCTCATTAGAGATAAGAAGAAGTTTGAGCACTTCACTCCAAATGATGTGCTTGGAAGAATCTTGACATTTGATATGCAAAGAGAAGAAGCAAATGAGAGGAGAAGACTTGGTGAGTTGCAAGCCAAACTTGATGGCATGAAGATCAAGGATGTGGCACTCGAGGCAACCAAGGCAAGCAAGAAATGACCAACAAACAAGCAAAGGGGCAGCAAGCAAGCATCAACAAGCAAGCCTAAAGAAGTCAAGCAAATCCAAGAAGAAGATGAAGTGACAACATCATCAAGTGAAGATGAGAGTGATGATGCACCGTATGAGAAGGTGGAGGACTTGGCACTCTTCATGAAGAAGTACAAGAGAGGGTTGAAGGAGCAAGGGTACAAATTCATGAAGGGGAGGTTCCCTAATAAGAAGAAGAGGACTTGCTACAATTGTGGCAGCACTGAGCACTTTGTTGCTCATTGTCCATATGAGAGCAAAGACAACAAATACAAGAAGGACAAGAAAGATAGCAAGCCTCACTATAGAAGAGAGAAGAAGAATGTAGGTGAAGCACACATTGGGCATGAGTGGGACTCTACACATGATGGCTCAAGTGATGAGGATGAAAAGCTTGCAACCGTGGCAATTCACAAGACATCCTCCTCACCAAAGCTCTTCAACAACATGTCCGATGGTGACTACTACGCCCCTCACACTTGTCTTATGGCAAGGGGTGAGAAGGTAAAATCTAAAACCACACCTACTCCACCTCCAAGTGACATCTCTAGTAGTGATCTTAGTGATAGCTCTAGTGATGATGAATCTAGTGATGAAGAAATAAGCAAAATAACTAAAAAGTTGGATGCTAAGACCAAACAATTCATCACTAGACTAATGGAAGAATATGAGAGCCTTCAAGCCGAGCTAGCAATTAGAGAAGATGCACTCATAAAACAAGAGGATCTCTATATTGCTAGCAAGGAAGCTCTTGCTTTAGAGAGAAGTGAGATGGATGTCTTGTACAAGGCCTTGGCCAAAGAGCGAGAGGACCATGCTCTCACAAAGAAGGCAAATGTTGCGCTCAATCAAAAGTATTGTGACTTGAATAACAAGTACAAAGAGATGGAGCTGCAATATAACCTTCTTCGGGAGAGCACTCCACAGCCCTCTAAAGCAAAGGATGTCTCATCTTCTTCCACTAGTCAAGGTTGTGGAAAATGCTATAATGTTGACTTGAATAATTATGCCACTAACCTTGCAAACATGGAGGCTATGAAAACTGAGATTGCTAGGCTAAATGGGTTGATTGAAAAAGAGTGTACTGCTGAAAACAAGCAATCTAGTGGCAAAGGAAGTCAACCAAGGCAGCCACAATACAAGAATGAAGACACCCACACATCAAGGACGGACTAGGACACACCAAAGGAAGCAAGGTAAATGGGAGAAAGGTTGTAAATGGATATGAATGTGTTCAGTTCATGAGTAAGGGCAGAATGAGTATAGAGAGACCTGCACAGAAGGTGGCACAAAGGCAGCCCCGAGAAGCACAGCCAGCCCAGGGCGGCAGTGCCGCTGTGAAGGGCGGCAGTGCCGCCCCCCACAGAAAAGGGAAGGTCACTCATCCTGCCCCATCTCATGACAAGCACAACAAGAGGGTGTCACTGCCAAAGCAAGAGTTCTAGAAGCTAAAGAAATCAATTTGGAACACTCCAAACAAGTATGCCTATCAACCAAAGGCTCAAGCACCTAGGCAAAGCTTGGATTCTTGCTTTGTATTGAAGAACAACAGAAAAGGAGAAGTGGTTGCCAAATATATTGGCAAAGAAACTAATGTTTATCATAACACTTCTATTTGGGTTCCTAAGATACTTGTTACTAACATGCAAGGCCCCAAGAACATTTGGGGACCTAAATCAAAAAACTAATTTGTTTTGCAGGCATACTCCTCCGGTGGGTCAAGTTGGGTGCTAGGTCTTGATCAGGTGCTGAGGATGATCCAGCAGCTCCTTGCTGGGGAGGGGCGGCACTGCCGCCCTCAGGGAGCGACACTGCCGCCCTCTGTTCTTTTGCCTGCTGCTGGTGTTGCTGCTTTGCATCAGGTACGTCAGCGGAAACTTGTTCTACAGCAATCTGGGGATCCTCCTCTTCAGTGGCTTTCTCTTCTTGTGACCTAACATCGCCGATAGCCAATTGCTTGATTGCCTTACAAGGTGGATCCTCCTTTCCTACAATACTTAGATCAATTTGCTCTACTTGAAAGCCATTAGATTCATCAAATGTCACATCTACCGCTACTTCAACTCTACCAGAGGCTTTGTTGAAGACACGGTACGCATGCTCATTTGATCCATATCCAAGAAGAATACCCTCATCAACTTTAGGCGCAAATTTAGAGGTTTTGGGTTTCTTGTTAAGTATGAAACACTTACACCCAAACACTCTAAAGTATGACACCTTTGGTTTATTACCGGTTAGAAGCTCATATGAGGTCTTCTTCAACTTCTTGTGCAAGTAGAGCCGGTTGATAGCGTGGCAAGCGGTATTGATAGCTTCACACCAAAATAGGTCCGAAGTCTTGTACTCATCTAGCATTGTCCTTGCCATGTCAATGAGTGTACGGTTCTTTCTCTCTACTACACCATTTTGTTGAGGGGTGTATGGTGTTGAAAACTCATGCTTGATGCCCTCATCATCAAGAAACTCCTCCACCAAGGTGTTCTTGAATTCGGTCCCATTGTCACTTCTCACTTTCTTGATAGGAAGGCCAAACTCCTTTTGAGCCCTCCTAACAAAGATCTTCACCTTCTCTTGAACTTGTGACTTGTCATACACAAAGAACACCCAAGTGAAACGGGAATAATCATCAACAATAACAAGACCATATTTGTTACCCCCGATACTAAGGTAGGCCACCGGTCCAAAGAGATCCATGTGAATCAACTCCAATGGTTGAGTGGTGGTCATGATACTCTTTGGTGGGTGAGGTGCACCTACTTGCTTTCCGGTTTGGCAAGCACTACATATCCTGTCTTTCCCAAAATGAACATTTGTTAGTCCAAGGATGTGTTCATCTTTTAAAAGTTTGGCCAAGTTCCTCATCCCAACATGAGCTAGACGGCGATGCCATAACCAGCCCATGCTAGATTTTGCCACTAAACAAGTCTCAAGATTAGCTTTACTTTTGTTGAAATCAACTAGGTAAAGCTTATTCTTTAAACGACCCGTAAAGACAATAGAGGAATCCTCCCTTTTAAAGACTTCCACACCCACATCCGTAAAGAGACAAATGTAGCCCATCTCACATAATTGTGAAATGGACAACAAGTTGTAACTCAACGAATCAACATGTAAAACATTAGAAATTGAATGTTCAAGTGTGATTGCAACTTTACAAGACCGATTACTCCCCCTTTGAATTGTCTCCAAAGACTATGTTCTCGGTTGAGCTTTCCATAGGGGAGTAGGAAGAGAACATACTCCTTTCTCCGGTCATATGATTTGTACATCCGCTGTCAAGCACCCAACTTGGACCCACCGGAGGAGTATGCCTGCAAAACAAATTAGTTCTTTGATTTAGGTCCCCAAATGTTCTTGGGGCCTTGCATGTTAGTAACAAGTATCTTAGGAACCCAAATAAAAGTGTTATGATAGACATTAGTTTCTTTGCCAATATATTTGTCAACCACTTCTCCTTTTCTGTTGTTCTTCAATACAAAGCAAGAATCCAAGCTTTGCCTAGGTGCTTGAGCCTTTGGTTGATAGGCATACTTGTTTGGAGTGTTCCAAATTGATTTCTTTGGCTTCTGGAACTCTTGCTTTGGCAGTGACACCCTCTTGTTGTGCTTGTCATGAGATGGGGCAGGATCAGTGAGCTTCCCCTTTTCTGTGGGGGGCGGCACTGCCGCCCTGGGCTGGCTGTGCTGCTCGGGGCTGCCTTTGTGCCACCTTCTGTGCAGGTCTCTCTATACTCATTCTGCCCTTACTCATGAACTGAACACATTCATATCCATTTACAACCTTTCTCCCATTTACCTTGCTTCCTTTGGTGTGTCCTAGTCCGTCCTTGATGTGTGGGTGTCTTCCATTCTTGTATTGTGGCTGCCTTGGGTGACTTCTTTTGCCACTAGATTGCTTGTTTTCAGCAGTACACTCTTTTTCAATCAACCCATTTAGCCTAGCAATCTCAATTTTCATGGCCTCCATGTTTGCAAGGTTAGTGGCATAATTATTCAAGTCAACATTATAGCATTTTCCACAACCTTGACTAGTGGAAGGAGATGAGACATCCTTTGCTTTAGAGGGTTGTGGAGTGCTCTCCCGAAGAAGGTTATATTGCAGCTCCATCTCTTTGTACTTGTTATTCAAGTCACAATACTTATGATTGAGCGCAACATTTGCCTTCTTTGTGAGAGCATGGTCCTCTCGCTCTTTGGCCAAGGCCTTGTGCAAGACAAACATCTCACTTCTCTCTAAAGCAAGAGCTTCCTTGCTAGCAATATAGAGATCCTCTTGTTTTATGAGTGCATCTTCTCTAATTGCTAGCTCGGCTTGAAGGCTCTCATATTCTTCCATTAGTCTAGTGATGAATTGTTTGGTCTTATCATCCAACTTTTTAGTTATTTGCTTATTTCTTCATCACTAGATTCATCATCACTAGAGCTATCACTAAGATCACTACTAGAGATGTCACTTGGAGGTGGAGTAGGTGTGGTTTTAGATTTTACCTTCTCACCCCTTGCCATAAGACAAGTGTGAGGGGCGTAGTAGTCACCATCGGACATGTTGTTGAAGAGCTTTGGTGAGGAGGATGTCTTGTGAATTGCCACGGTTGCAAGCTTTTCATCCTCATCATTTGAGCCATCATGTGTAGAGTCCCACTCATGCCAATGTGTGCTTCACCTACATTCTTCTTCTCTCTTCTATAGTGAGGCTTGCTATCTTTCTTGTCCTTCTTGTATTTGTTGTCTTTGGTCTCATATGGACAATGAGCAAAAAAGTGCTCGGTGCTGCCACAATTGTAGCAAGTCCTCTTCTTCTTATTAGGGAACCTCCTCTTCATGAATTTGTACCCTTGCTCCTTCAACCCTCTCTTGTACTTCTTCATGAAGAGTGCCAAGTCCTCCACCTTCTCATATGGTGCATCATCACTCTCATCTTCACTTGATGATGTTGTCACTTCATCTTCTTCTTGGATTTGCTTGACTTCTTAGGCTTGCTTGTTGATGCTTGCTTGCTGCCCCTTTACTTGTTTGTTGGTCCTTTCTTGCTTGCCTTGGTTGCCTTGAGTGCCACATCCTTGATCTTCATGCCATCAAGTTTGGCTTGCAACTCACCAAGTCTTCTCCTCTCATTTGCTTCTTCTCTTTGCATATCAAATGTCAAGATTCTTCCAAGCACATCATTTGGAGTGAAGTGCTCAAACTTCTTCTTATCTCTAATGAGAGTAACCACGGTCTCATTTCTTGGTGAGTAGGCTTCCAACATAATTTTGACAACCTTATGGTCATCAAGCTCATTACAACCATAGCCTCTAATCTTGCCAACCATTGTCATCAATCTATCAAACATCTCTTGTGGCCCTTCACCATCTATGATTACAAACCGTTGAGCTTTGCCATCAACAAATCAATTCTTGCCTTTCTTACTTTGTCAACACCTTCATGTGCAATGTGCAAGGTATCCCAAATCTGCTTGGCAACATCCACACCCATCACTCTATTATACTCATCACCATCCAATGCACTAAGAAGCACACTAGTGGCTTGTCCATTAGATGGATGGCTGCTAGCTCATCATTGTGGGGTTTTCGGGATCCATCGGAGGCTCAACACCATTGCACACAATCTCCCAAATGCCGGATGAAGACCTACAAGATAAGCCTTCATCAAGTGCTTCCACTTGGCAAAGTTAGTCCCATCAAACTTGGGTAACTTGCCCGCGGGCACATTGATAAAAGACTTGCGATCATGGTTAGTCAAAGAAGAATAGTTAAAGGATACGGCGGAATATTTCTTCTTGTTGTTGCTGCTGCCCTTGTCCTTGCTACCCTTCTTGGCTGATGTAGGACTCATCATCATCGCCATCATCGGAGCTACTAGAGAGCTCACTAGATGACACATGCACGGCTTTGAGCTTCTCTTGTTCTCTCTTCCTTGCTTCCCTTCTTTTGCTTCTTTCTTCTCTCTTGAGTCTTCTTTCTTCTTTTCTCTTTTCTTGTCTTGAAGCCGCTGCTTCTCCTTCTCAGCTTCTCTTGCTTCTCTTCTCTTTTTCTTTTTGGCTTTTCTTCGTTGTCTCTCTTCATCATCTTGTAGTTTCTTCTCCGCATTGGATCTCAACGGTGGAAGATCCTCCGCTGCTGTAGAGACGGAGAGATCGCTACTCTCAGTCTCGTGCAGATCCAAGTCATGGGGATTGGCTTGTTGAGCTGCACTCGATGCTCCTCCGGCCTCCATTCCTCACGCGGTGAAGCGTATACGAGAAACCAGGCTCCGATACCACTTGTAGGATCTCTAGTGCACAAAGATGGCCTAGAGGGGGGGTGAATAGGCCTGCAAAAACTCAGCTCGAAATTCAATCAGAACCTAGGGCGGCACTGCCGCTCTGCCAGGGCGGCACTGCCGCACTCAAATAATAACTCAATCGAGCTGAAACTTTGCAGTAAGTAATCTGATAACCTAAGCAGTGAAACGATGCAATATGAAGAGAAAATTCAGCTCGAAGACTGAATACCACAGAAAGCTTGTAGTCACACAGATCTAAGGTCTAGCTCTAACCCTAGAACATGAAGAACAGCAAGAACACAATAAGAACAAGTGACACAAGATTTACCCCGTGGTTCAGCTCGCCACTAAGGCTTGCCTACGTCCACGTTGTTGAGGAAGCCACAAAAGGCTTGGGCTTGCCACCAAGGCTTGCCTTTCTCCTCAATCTCAAGTCAAGAGAGTGAACTCTTGAGATGAGAGGTGATTTACTAGCTGCAATCTTCGATTACAAACTTCCCAAGGATGCCACAACAGTTGGCAAGCTCTTGGGCGACGCCTAGCCGGCTAGGAGCAAGCTCCAAGAGTAATAAACCCTAGAACCGCCGGCCAAACGTGAACCAAATGCTCTTTTGACTTTGGAATCAGTGGATCTGCTCTCCTATAGAGTTTTGCTGCCTTTTCTCTCAAGTTTTGATGGTGGAAATCACAGATCGCTTAAGGGAAGGTGGAGCTTCAATGGAGGAGAGAGGATGAGCTTTTGGTCTGTCTAGTTTTGAACTGAACGAGCGGAGGAAGAAGATGACCGTTGTGGGCTGGGCCTGCTGTATAAATACGGGCCCGAGCCCAACGGTCATCAGACGGCGGCACTGCCGCCCTGCCTTTAATAGCCCAAATAAGATGAATTTTGGCTGGCTATTAAGGCTGGGTGAGAGGATGTATTTCTGAAGATTTGAGCATCTGGTTGCACAGTTGACACAGTTGTTCTAGAACCCCTCTTTATAGTACGGCATACCTAAACTCAATATTCAAAACAAAATGAATTTAAACCCCTTTTGAGTCCAACATAGCCATCCATAGCAATATGTGGTACCTGCAACCTGTTCATCATCCTCTTATTTGATACCCTGCTTGTCATCTCGATAAATCTCATTAGTCCTCTAATTGAGGAGTCATCAACACCAAAACCCACTTAAGGCTTGATTGCACTTACACTTACCCGTACCCGCAATGGATGTCGGGTAAAATTCCTTACCCGTACCCGCGCCCGACGGGTACCCGCCGGGTCTCGGGTACCCGCAGGGTATAGCACAATCACACAGAACTACAAATAATGAGTATGACAAATAAACAACAGAACACATACTAAGCTATTTTAACACTTGCAGAAATATCCAGGGGCACTAATATATAGCAACAATGAGTAGTTTATCAATAGAACAATACATGTAGTTCAATAAACAATAACACATTTCACTGGGTTGGGCAATTTTCTATAGGCCAAATGAGGCTACTTTGCTCATATACTAGAGTTTCGGGTATCCACGGGTTACCCGCGGGCGAAGTTGCTTACCCGTACCCTACCCGCACTATTGCGGATACCCGACCCGACCTTACCCGCGGGTGGAATTTCTTACCCGTGCCCGTGCCCATCGGGTACGAAACCCGCGGGTATTCGTGCCCGCGGGTAAAACTGCCATCCCTACTCGGGGGCTCCACCACCCTCGGAGGCTCGGCCGGCCCTGACTGCGCCTCGGAACGGCACGCCCCTGGCTGCCTCGGGAGCTCGGCGCTCCCGACCTCTGCCTCCGCGGTCCCCCCTCGACCCAACTCCGCCTGCTCGCGGATTCGAAGAGGAGGCTGCAGCGTTCGCTCTTTTGACGGGGGGGGGGCGACTCGTCACTCTCATCGACCAGGGAGACCAGCCAGTCGTCCGACCTTCCCCCCCTCCCCTTCACTATCATCGTCATCTTCCTCCTCACTGGACTCTTCTTCCTCCTCTCCGGCATCTCGCTGCCTCCTCCGCGCTTCGCCCGCTCCTCCTTCCTCTTAGCCTTGTCATTTTTCCTCTTCCTTTTGGCATCCTTCTTTTTCTTTGCCGCCTCGGCGTGCGCTCGGTTCTTCTCCCATCGGGCCGCGTCCTCGGGAAGGGGTGGATTGAAGTCAGGGACCATGCAAAGGTTCCCCTGCAGCCACCCGAACCCTGAGTTAGATAGGGAAAAGAGAAAGAAAGAGGAGACGACAGGGATTACTCACCATTTCAATGAAGCCATCGTCAGGCCGCATCGGTGGATGGCCATCAAGGGCCGTGTCAGTGACGCTCCCGAGCCCCACCTTGACGCGCCTCTTGATTTCCTCGCGGCTGAGCGGCACTGCCGAGAGCGTCGTTCCCTCGATGGGCACGCCCGACACCATCTCGTCCAGGCGGCGCACCCGCTGCATCAGGGGCAGCACCCTCCGCTCATGGAACGCGGCGATGACACCGGCCCCGGTGACACCGTTGTTCACTTGGCGCTTAACCGCCTGGAGGAGGGTGTCGATCTTCTTCTTCTCGGCGACAACGGGCCCATAGCCCCAGTGCTCCGGCGCCTCCTTGAAGTAGCGGCCGTGTGAACGTGGGGAGTGGCGCGTCGGCGTCGCTCCGGAGGTAGAACCCCTTCTGATGCCACCCCTTGTTGGACGACGTCCCCTTCATGGAGACATATCCGTCCATCCGAGCCTGACGAAGCCCAAGGGTGCAGCCTCCGATGTACACCGGCACCGTCGACCCCTTCTTCACCATCTTCAGAAAGACGGTGGCCGAGAAGAAATATTTCAAAAGAGCGAAATTGGGCCTGATGCCAAGAATCCCTCGCACAAGGCCACAAACACCGCCGCCTGCAGGATCGAATTGGCATTGAGATGCCGCAGCTTGATCCCGTAGTAATGAAGGAGCCCGCGGAAGAATTTGCTCGCCGGCGTCCCGAACCCCCGCTCATGAAAATGAGCGAAGATACGACGTAGCCAGGCAGGGGGGTCCGGCCAGTCTTCGTCGCCGGGGATCCTCCACTCCGGCTGCGCCGCTCCGGCGGTAAGAGGGCGGAGAGGAGGAAGAAGAGTCCAGTGAGGAGGAAGATGACGATGATAGTGAAGGGGAGGGGGGGAAGGTCGGACGACTGGCTGGTCTCCCTGGTCGATGAGAGTGACGAGTCGCCCCCCCCCCCGTCAAAAGAGCGAACGCTGCAGCCTCCTCTTCGAATCCGCGAGCAGGCGGAGTTGGGTCGAGGGGGGACCGCGGAGGCAGAGGTCGGGAGCGCCGAGCTCCCGAGGCAGCCAGGGGCGTGCCGTTCCGAGGCGCAGTCAGGGCCGGCCGAGCCTCCGAGGGTGGTGGAGCCCCCGAGTAGGGATGGCAGTTTTACCCGCGGGCACGAATACCCCGCGGGTTTCGTACCCGATGGGCACGGGCACGGGTAAGAAATTCCACCCGCGGGTAAGGTCGGGTCGGGTATCCGCAATAGTGCGGGTAGGGTACGGGTAAGCAACTTCGCCCGCGGGTAACCCGTGGATACCCGAAACTCTAGTATATGAGCCAAAGTAGCCTCATTTGGCCTATAGAAAATTGCCCAACCCAGTGAAATGTGTTATTGTTTATTGAACTACATGTATTGTTCTATTGATAAACTACTCATTGTTGCTATATATTAGTGCCCCTGGATATTTCTGCAAGTGTTAAAATAGCTTAGTATGTGTTCTGTTGTTTATTTGTCATACTCATTATTTGTAGTTCTGTGTGATTGTGCTATACCCGGCGGGTACCCGAGACCCGGCGGGTACCCGTCGGGCGCGGGTACGGGAAGGAATTTTACCCGACATCCATTGCGGGTACGGGTAAGTGTAAGTGCAATCAAGCCTTAAGTGGGTTTTGGTGTTGATGACTCCTCAATTAGAGGATAATGAGATTTATCGAGATGACAAGCAGGGTATCAAATAAGAGGATGATGAACAGGTTGCAGGTACCACATAATTGCTATGGATGGCTATGTTGGACTCAAAAGGGTTTAAATTCATTTTGTTTTGATATTGAGTTTAGGTATGCCGTACTATAAAGAGGGGTTCTAGAACAACTGTGGCAACTGTGCAACCAGATGCTCAAATCTTCAGAAATACATCCTCTCACCCAGCCTTAATAGCCAGCCAAAATTCATCTTATTTGGGCTATTAAAGGCAGGGCGGCAGTGCCGCCGTCTGATGACCGTTGGGCTCGGGCCC
>JAHUYU010003688.1:0-11624 GCA_030439765.1 Tripidium arundinaceum | reverse complement strand
TACTAGAATATGGTAGAAGAAAACATTGTTCCATACCAATTATTATATTGACAGGGAGCGCGGAAACACCAAGAGAAACAGATATCAGCACATCCAATAAGAGACCACCAATCAGAATTGCAAATGCAACCCAAAGTGGGCTAAACCATCCCTACACACAAAAAGAGAAACAAAATAGAATATGAAGCAGAATGAAAAATACAGGTTCAACAAAAATGAAAACTTGCACATGGTTACATGATCAATAATCATTTTTCGATATAAAGAGTCAGGTTCATGCATTTGTTTCTTATTTATCATATCCAGTGATAAAAATACCCTTTCACGTCCTCCTCGTCCCCTTCCATAAGTCGAATCAACCCTCCAAACCCAATAACTTGTCTGTTGAATGAAAACAAGTAAATTTCACAAGTAGAAAGAGGAATTCGACTTGTACTTTTATCAATACTGTGCCTCCTCAAATTTCAGGATGGCCTTCATTTATGTAATTGTGGAACAGAAGTCTTCCAGAACAAAGCCAATTGAAGTTGTTATATTTAATGAGGTGTTCTTAAAACTACAAATAGATACAAACTGACAACAGGTAGTTTAACTTGGCTAAACATAAACATAGACCAGTTTCTTAGTTAGAGCATAAACGACAATGGATATACATATGAACTAGGAAGCATACATTCTCCAAATGATCCAATACAGATTGAAAGATACAAAGTGCAAAATAGTAAACATACACTTGCTTGCGTCTCTGGAGGGGGGATATTGACAGCAACCTGCCTGTATAGTAAGGAAAATCAGTAAGTAATTCGAAGCAACAGTCAAGAACCATCTATGTAGAACACTTACTGGCATATCTCACACTTGTTTGAACCTCTAGTACGAAACCAAACATCAATGCATGTGCGATGTGCTTTTGCGAGATCACCACGACATCTGCATCCAAGGTCAACCAGAGGTTCTTCTGTCTTCTGTTGACAAACTCTGCAGAAGTTTAAAAAGTATTCATCCTCCAGAAAAAAAAAAAGGTAACAAGTGGCAAGAGTCAGTAATATATAAAAATTTGAAGGCAAAGAAAATGCCAGTATGTACTGAAGGGCCTCTAGATGTGTTTTACATGACTGCACCTAATTATGGGATGGCATTGCGATGTCTAACAGTAAAAAAAATGTATTTCTGTTAAGAGAAATGGTGTCTTTATTAACTTAAAACAGTACCATCAAGGTCAATGAATTCTACATTGTTCCTTCCAAAACAAGGATAACCACTTGGTCCCCAGGTACCTTAACTGGGACCTGGGCTTATTAAGAGTATGAGTGTTACTCCTGTCAACAAATGGCCAATATTTGATTCCAGGTGCTTATATTGGGAAAATTAATCTCCTAAAGATAACTGTTCAGATTAGTAGATCATAAGAAACTAGAATATCCAATAATCCAAAACACAGTGCTCCCTTCAATATTTAAAAATGTCAAAGAGCCAGGAGAAAACAGATTGGATGTGTTTTTCTTTTTCTTGAACCACGCAGGAGCTGCGCATCATTTCATTAAGGTAGAAAAAGCTAGTACACGAGTCCAGAAGGACCCGAACCCGATTACAGGAACAAACACACACCCCACCCCAGGAAAAAGGCTAGATTCGCCACCAGCTACAGGAAAAACACGACCAGTGACCACAAGGCCTAAGGCTGGACGAAAAACTCGCAGCTTGGTAGCTCGCTCGACTCGGCTCGTTAGTGGCTCGGCTCGGCTCGTTTATATTTTTCAACGAGCTGAGCCAACATTTCAGCTCGTATAGTTAACGAGCCAGCTCGCGAACCTAGCGAGCCAAAGCTGTTGGCCTTAAATTACACTCTACAATTGGTTGACGGTTGGACCTAGACCCTGTAAACTTAGGATTACTATGACTCTATCACTTTGTTTTTAAAATGGATGTATGGATAATCAATAGTAGATTATGGATGCATTATGTATGGTGTAGTACTATAGTATATTGTTATACTTGTATATACATGTCAGCACATATTAATTTTTTCCTTGATTTAAGGCTTATAGATGGGTTGCTTTTGTATTATTGCTATTCTCAAGATTTATATAAACACATATATTATATTTTGTGTGTTTTTTATGTTTGGCTCGCGAACCACGCGAGCCAGCTCGAGCTCGTAAACGAGCCGAGCCGAGCTGGCCTTCTGTTCGTTAAGATAACGAGCCGAGCTGAGCTGGCTCGTTATCTTAACTTGCCAGAATGAGCCGAGCCGGCCTAAGAACCAAGGGCCAGCAACTTGGGCAGGAGCTCTTGAAGCTTCGAACCCCCTGCAGAACACCAGAGGCCACCTTCCATGCCCACTGCCCTCAGCACCGCCTGAAGACTTGGCCTCAACTTCTCAAACACACAATCATTTCGGTGTTTCCAGACCTCCCACACCACCAAGATTATTAAGGAGTTGAGGCCCTTACGGTGTTTCCAGATTGGATGTGTTATTACTTGCATCGAGTATATCAAAAAGATCAACACAAGGGCAAATCAATGGTGCAGTCCACGCTCACAGCCCATTTGTGGTGCACGAAATGCTCAGCCAGAAGTTGATTATCACTTTCCAGCATGCTTTATCATATTGTTTTTCACCTGCAGCCTCCTAGCTACCAGTTAGCCTTTCATAGCCAAGAAGTAAATACCATATATATTCATCAAATTATTGAATCTATGAAGTCCTAATCTATAATAATTCTACACGCAAAAGATCTTGCCATCAGCAAACTTGAGCACGAAGTTGCTGTAAGCTTAAATCATTCCGAATATCCTTTGCTTCTACATTTAAGGTCAACTCAACTGCATTGGGAAACCTAACCTACCTTCTCATCAACGCCTAAATACCTTCGAGACCCTAAGATATCATAATTACCAGGAATGCTTTGTAGTCCCATTTGCACTCCATGACAGCCTAACTACACTAATATATGGGCTCTAAATCACAAGCACAGGCAAAGTCAATACTAACAAAGATGCAGATAAACTGACAATGAAAATGTTCCCAAACTTATTGCTCGCATGTTATATGTGATGAACAACATTCACCCAACTGCAGGAAAAAAGTCCATTGGTGTAATCACAGACAAAAAAAGGCAGCTAGGATAATCGGTCCAGTTGACATGATCCATGTGCTAGGGCGACTCCAAGAAATGAATCACTACATCACAAAAGAAAGTTCGTTCATACACCTACAATCACTTCACTGCATGAGCAAGCAACGCCCCAAGACAGGGATCACCCAAAGCTATTGCAGGTAATTCATGGATGGATAAAACGTGCAACCGCTAAACCTAACTAGGCACCCATACAAAATTGGGTGAATGTTGTTCATCACATATAACATGCGAGCAATAAGTTTGTGAATATGTTCATTGTCAGTTTATCTGCATCTTTGTTAGTATTTTCTTTGCCTGTGCTTGTGATTTAGAGCCCATATATTAGTGTAGTTAGGCTGTCATGGAGTGCAAATGTGACTACAAAGCATTCCTGGTAATTATGATATCTTAGGGTCTCAAAGGTATTTAGGTGTTGATGAGAAGGTAAGGTTATGCTTCCCAATGCAGTTGAGTTGACTTTAAATGTAGAAGCAAAGGATATTCGGAATGATTTAAGCTTACAGCATCTTCGTGCTCAAGTTTGCTGATGGCAAGATCTTTTGCGTGTAGAATTATTATAGATTAGCACTTCATGAATTCAATAATTCGATGAATATTTATGGTATTTATTTCTTGGCTATGAAAGGCTAACTGTCAGCTAGGAGGCTGCAGGTGAAAAACAATATGAGGAAGCATGCTGGAAAATGATAATCAACTTCTGGCTGAGCATTTCATGTACCACAATGGGCTGTGAGCATGGACTGCACTATTGATTTGCCATGTATTGATGTTCTTGTGTTGATCTTTTTGATATACTCGATGCAAGTAATAACACATCCAATCTGTTTAGAGCCGCAAAGGAGGAGGAGGTGGCAGGATCCGGCGGGCCGCCTATGTCGAGCGGCGCGGACGGATCGGATCCCAGCACGGGCCTTGACCCGGGAATGATCCCAGAGCCGCCAGACCGTGAGCCGCCTCTGCTACAGGCTCCGTCACCGGCGCCGCAGCAGGAGGTGGTGGCGTCGCAGGCCAAGGCGCTGGTGCCAGCGGTCACCATCGTGATCTCGCGGCCAGGGGAGGTGGTTCAGATGCCCGATGCAAAGGGTGGCTCCCCGGCGTGCTCCCCGCAGGCCGGTGACGTCAAGGCTACGGCCACCTCAGTTTCCTTGACCGCTTCGGTGGCCGCGAAGGAGGCCGAGCTGGCAAGGTCCGACAGCTTCGATGACTACGAGCAATGCAGGTAACCAGTCGGTGTGGGTTTCCCTGTACGCAAGCTCAGGCCATTTTAGTGAATTGCGAATCGGGACGGAGACGAGGGTGTGTTCTTCTTGGGAGTGTTCCAATTTTGTATGGGTGCCTAGTTAGGTTTAGCGGTTGCACGTTTTATCCATCCATGAATTACCTGCAATAGCTTTGGGTGATCCCTGTCTTGGGGCGTTGCTTGCTCATGCAGTGAAGTGATTGTAGGTGTATGAACGAACTTTCTTTTGTGATGTAGTGATTCATTTCTTGGAGTCGCCCTAGCACATGGATCATGTCAACTGGACCGATTATCCTAGCTGCCTTTTTTTGTCTGTGATTACACCAATGGACTTTTTTCCTGCAGTTGGGTGAATGTTGTTCATCACATATAACATGCGAGCAATAAGTTTGGGAACATTTTCATTGTCAGTTTATCTGCATCTTTGTTAGTATTGACTTTGCCTGTGCTTGTGATTTAGAGCCCATATATTAGTGTAGTTAGGCTGTCATGGAGTGCAAATGGGACTACAAAGCATTCCTGGTAATTATGATATCTTAGGGTCTCGAAGGTATTTAGGCGTTGATGAGAAGGTAGGTTAGGTTTCCCAATGCAGTTGAGTTGACCTTAAATGTAGAAGCAAAGGATATTCGGAATGATTTAAGCTTACAGCAACTTCGTGCTCAAGTTTGCTGATGGCAAGATCTTTTGCGTGTAGAATTATTATAGATTAGGACTTCATAGATTCAATAATTTGATGAATATATATGGTATTTACTTCTTGGCTATGAAAGGCTAACTGGTAGCTAGGAGGCTGCAGGTGAAAAACAATATGATAAAGCATGCTGGAAAGTGATAATCAACTTCTGGCTGAGCATTTCGTGCACCACAAATGGGCTGTGAGCGTGGACTGCACCATTGATTTGCCCTTGTGTTGATCTTTTTGATATACTCGATGCAAGTAATAACACATCCAATCTGGAAACACCGTAAGGGCCTCAACTCCTTAATAATCTTGGTGGTGTGGGAGGTCTGGAAACACCGAAATGATTGTGTGTTTGAGAAGTTGAGGCCAAGTCTTCAGGCGGTGCTGAGGGCAGTGGGCATGGAAGGTGGCCTCTGGTGTTCTGCAGGGGGTTCGAAGCTTCAAGAGCTCCTGCCCAAGTTGCTGGCCCTTGGTTCTTAGGCCGGCTCGGCTCATTCTGGCAAGTTAAGATAACGAGCCAGCTCAGCTCGGCTCGTTATCTTAACGAACAGAAGGCCAGCTCGGCTCGGCTCGTTTACGAGCTCGAGCTGGCTCGCGTGGTTCGCGAGCCAAACATAAAAAACACACAAAATATAATATATGTGTTTATATAAATCTTGAGAATAGCAATAATACAAAAGCAACCCATCTATAAGCCTTAAATCAAGGAAAAAATTAATATGTGCTGACATGTATATACAAGTATAACAATATACTATAGTACTACACCATACATAATGCATCCATAATCTACTATTGATTATCCATACATCCATTTTAAAAACAAAGTGATAGAGTCATAGTAATCCTAAGTTTACAGGGTCTAGGTCCAACCGTCAACCAATTGTAGAGTGTAATTTAAGGCCAACAGCTTTGGCTCGCTAGGTTCGCGAGCTGGCTCGTTAACTATACGAGCTGAAATGTTGGCTCAGCTCGTTGAAAAATATAAACGAGCCGAGCCGAGCCACTAACGAGCCGAGTCGAGCGAGCTACCAAGCTGCGAGTTTTTCGTCCAGCCTTAGGCCTTGTGGTCACTGGTCGTGTTTTTCCTGTAGCTGGTGGCGAATCTAGCCTTTTTCCTGGGGTGGGGTGTGTGTGTTTGTTCCTGTAATCGGGTTCGGGTCCTTCTGGACTCGTGTACTAGCTTTTTCTACCTTAATGAAATGATGCGCAGCTCCTGCGTGGTTCAAGAAAAAGAAAAACACATCCAATCTGTTTTCTCCTGGCTCTTTGACATTTTTAAATATTGAAGGGAGCACTGTGTTTTGGATTATTGGATATTCTAGTTTCTTATGATCTACTAATCTGAACAGTTATCTTTAGGAGATTAATTTTCCCAATATAAGCACCTGGAATCAAATATTGGCCATTTGTTGACAGGAGTAACACTCATACTCTTAATAAGCCCAGGTCCCAGTTAAGGTACCTGGGGACCAAGTGGTTATCCTTGTTTTGGAAGGAACAATGTAGAATTCATTGACCTTGATGGTACTGTTTTAAGTTAATAAAGACACCATTTCTCTTAACAGAAATACATTTTTTTTACTGTTAGACATCGCAATGCCATCCCATAATTAGGTGCAGTCATGTAAAACACATCTAGAGGCCCTTCAGTACATACTGGCATTTTCTTTGCCTTCAAATTTTTATATATTACTGACTCTTGCCACTTGTTACCTTTTTTTTTTTCTGGAGGATGAATACTTTTTAAACTTCTGCAGAGTTTGTCAACAGAAGACAGAAGAACCTCTGGTTGACCTTGGATGCAGATGTCGTGGTGATCTCGCAAAAGCACATCGCACATGCATTGATGTTTGGTTTCGTACTAGAGGTTCAAACAAGTGTGAGATATGCCAGTAAGTGTTCTACATAGATGGTTCTTGACTGTTGCTTCGAATTACTTACTGATTTTCCTTACTATACAGGCAGGTTGCTGTCAATATCCCCCCTCCAGAGACGCAAGCAAGTGTATGTTTACTATTTTGCACTTTGTATCTTTCAATCTGTATTGGATCATTTGGAGAATGTATGCTTCCTAGTTCATATGTATATCCATTGTCGTTTATGCTCTAACTAAGAAACTGGTCTATGTTTATGTTTAGCCAAGTTAAACTACCTGTTGTCAGTTTGTATCTATTTGTAGTTTTAAGAACACCTCATTAAATATAACAACTTCAATTGGCTTTGTTCTGGAAGACTTCTGTTCCACAATTACATAAATGAAGGCCATCCTGAAATTTGAGGAGGCACAGTATTGATAAAAGTACAAGTCGAATTCCTCTTTCTACTTGTGAAATTTACTTGTTTTCATTCAACAGACAAGTTATTGGGTTTGGAGGGTTGATTCGACTTATGGAAGGGGACGAGGAGGACGTGAAAGGGTATTTTTATCACTGGATATGATAAATAAGAAACAAATGCATGAACCTGACTCTTTATATCGAAAAATGATTATTGATCATGTAACCATGTGCAAGTTTTCATTTTTGTTGAACCTGTATTTTTCATTCTGCTTCATATTCTATTTTGTTTCTCTTTTTGTGTGTAGGGATGGTTTAGCCCACTTTGGGTTGCATTTGCAATTCTGATTGGTGGTCTCTTATTGGATGTGCTGATATCTGTTTCTCTTGGTGTTTCCGCGCTCCCTGTCAATATAATAATTGGTATGGAACAATGTTTTCTTCTACCATATTCTAGTATCCTTACAGTTCTGTTTTTTAACCTTTTCTTATTAAATTAAAAAAAGACAAAGGAAGGCTGGACATGAATTAGCTTCATCGTACCTAACCTTACAGTTTGTTCTTTGGCAATAGATGATTTACTACTCTCCTCTTGCATAAGCAAAATGGTCAACCTAACATTATTAGATTGACAAATAGGAGTTTGGAACTACACTTTTCATTTTATAGCAAAATTACAAGTCACTGGACGAAATTCAGTTTCATCTGATGTCATTGCTAAATACTGTTTCCTAGTGTCATTTCATTTTATATTATCATCGTGTTCACAAAATGACCGACTTAGTAATTGTATTTTGCGACGGTCCTCGTCTTGAAGTCTTGGGCTGTCTTAGGATCACACAAAATCTGCTGGTTTTCAGGGGTAGACGAGCAACTCAAAACTTCTGAATTCCCTGACAAATTAAATATATAGAGCAAATAAATAAAGCACTAGAATAACGGGCTCTTGAAACAGCCATTTCAATTTTTCATTGAGATTGAATGGGTAATGATTATGTATGCATCAGAATCGAACTCATTGACTGTTGGAAATTTTGTTAGAATATGTAGCATCAGGAAGGGTAATGTATCTGAAATATGTCGCATTAGGTTTATTAGCAATCAATATGTTTTTTATGCTTCATACTTTTGGTTCTACTTTTGCAGTGATTCACTTGAAAGACACTTTGCATAGTGAATATTGATCACTGAATAACCTGACCAATGTGATGTTTGCAGGCGTTCTTATAGTTCTCGGATTGGGCACTGCCCTTCGTCTAGCTCTTGAGTGCTGTCAGGAATGGGGATCAAGGAGGAACGTGAGCAACATGCCGAGGCTGGAGAACATACCGCCGACTGGGTACCACCCTGCAGTAGTATAATCATTTTGGGACTTGTAAATAGCGTAGGAACATCTAAGCTCGCGGTGGCTTTTGGATGATATTCTCGCAATTAGCTTTAGCTCACACGTTGCTCGTTAATGTCGAGCTCAAATTCAAAGCTTGTCGATTACGATCGGGTTCATACTCCACTAGTCCACTCCAATGTAAATACAGAGTTACTGATACTCAGTGTTCACGGGCAAGTGTTGATGCCAAACTGGCAGCACCTTAATTGGATGCTGTCCGGCAATCATTCAGCACGACAGAGCTAGGTTTCTTCTTCCTTGTACGGTTTGCTCTGACAAATCAGCGGTTGTGTTTCATCTTATCTGTGGTTTGTGGGTGTAGGCAATTGTGAA
This sequence comes from Tripidium arundinaceum, assembly GCA_030439765.1. Classification (NCBI taxonomy): domain Eukaryota; kingdom Viridiplantae; phylum Streptophyta; class Magnoliopsida; order Poales; family Poaceae; genus Tripidium; species Tripidium arundinaceum. Next base: position 2,557 of record JAHUYU010003688.1, on the reverse strand, counting down.
GGCCATTTGAGCCAATGCTGTTTATGCACTGAGTTGGGTTGGATAGAGCATTTTTATATGAACTAATTTGCTGATAACTATGGTGATTACATACAACCATAAATTTTACACTTCCCTTCGGATTCTTGACAATCCGCCTAGCAAGCCTTGATTTTTTACATGACATGGCCATTATAAAAAATGGAGTTACATGACATGGCCATTATAAAAAATGGAGACACCTGCCTTTTCTTTTCACTTTCTTTCGCATAAGGACCTTTTATTTTTTTATTAAAGAAACCAGGTTGTATTTTAGTTATCCGTAAAATAAGATACTCCCTCAGCTTTAAATTATATAGTTTACTTTGATCCTATTCTAAGTCAAACCTTATTACTTTGATCGCATTTTTTAAAAATATATTATATTTTTAATTTTAAATAAATGTACTATTAAAATATATTTCATATAAAATTTAATGAAAGTAATTCAATGTTGTATATATATATATTCAAATTTAAAGAAGTTTAATTTAGAATAAACTAGAGTGCACTTTAATTTGGAACGAAGAGAGCACATTGCATTCGTTACAAAGGCATTCTGACTTTCTGAGTAAAAGACAATTACATCGAGGTCCTCGTAAGCAATTAAGCATTAACCAGATGAGGAGCTGGGCCACCTCTACGAGAGCTCCATTTCACTTCAGCCCAGCCCACAAACCCACCACAATGGCCCATGAGCATCATTCTCGGAGCCTACCAAGTACCAACCACGTCACCGTCGGCATTCCGCCCAGCGGCCAGCGCCGTGGAAACCGTAGACGAGGAGGACAAGGGAAACAAAGCCTACGGCCCCAATCTCGCGTCCCGCCGGCGGCCACCACCATCACCGCCATGATCAGCATCCTTGCGCAGGTAACCCACCTTAGGCCCTCTAACCACTCGAGAATTCGATGGTGTCATGCTTGATTGCTGTGGCTGATTCGGTTCGTTTCCTCGTGGCTTGGCCTCCGGATCTGCGCGCAGGAGCGCCTCCTCGGGTTCGCCCTGGGCTCCGTCTCCATGGGCAGCTTCGTCCTCCACCAGCGCCGCGCCATCTACCGCTCAATCGCTGAAACCGACGGGTCGCCCTACTTCTACCAGGTCAGCATCTGGTTGCTTCCTCCGAGCGTACAGCCGAGCGTACAGCCCAGCAGCTGTTTGCTTTCTGAACTAAAATGTGGCGATTCATGTCTTAATATTCCGTAAGAACTGTGCACGACAAACTTCTAGTGGCCATCAGGAAACAATCATTTTTTTTATGACGTGATCTTTTGGCGCTCCCTAGCTTGACAAAATGACAATAGACAAACTATAATATCAGCATGTTCCATTCCTTGGGGGTAGTTACAGATTGTTAGCTTGAAGAATCCTCTTGGCCTTTTTATGATGTTAGTGCAATAATAATAGTCATCATTCAGTAAGGCAGACATTGCAAACCCAACAGAAAAAAAAAACTCCCTCTTTTCATTTTATACAGCGTCTTTTGGTTGAAAATGTGTAACTTCCTAAGTTTTGACCAACAACTGACCAAATTATATGCATTTTAGTGTACAAGTAGTACTTTTAACATGCTATTAATTTTGTAAAATTGACAATATACTATAAGATTTATCAAAATGAAATAGGCCTTATAAAACTCAACTGAGGGAATGTTAACATAAGCTAAACTCAGGGACTTGGGAACAAAGGAATACTGAATGTGCACAGCTTTGTTCCCTCCTTAGTTTGGTTTTTTCATGAATTAAGTGCTGTCTGGATTGATATTTTTGTTGCTGCTTTACTAAAAGGGACTAGAATTTAGTGTGGTATCTGGTAGTAATGGCGCTAAAAGAATTAATATTACTAGAAACCTCCAAGTTAGGAAATATCAAATTCTGCTTCAGAAATCTTGGAGCTTGTGAGATTAATGCCTGTATGTTCCCAAACCAGTAACATCACAGGATACAAAGAACAAAACCTCAATAGAGTTATGGAAAGGGGAAATTGGTTGTATAGCACCGAAAGACTGCAAGATTCGGAAAATACCATCAAAAGAACTCCATTACGTGATGTACCAACAAAAACGTGAACGCTAACTGGAAATAGCATCCCGTCATGTTGGCATCCAACACTGTGAACCCCTCCGTCCAGGCCCACAAGCCAGTGAGACGCCTCGGCCTCTTCTCCATGACTGCATCCCACTCCCATAGCTTCTCACCTCCTCTTCACTGTCTCGTTCGTCGGTCTCCGCGCCCACTGTATCTGACTCCGCTGCTGGCTAGCCCTACCTCATCCTCTAGCGCCGCCACCCCTCCTCTTCCTCCGATGCGTGACCTGGGCGGCCACAGTGGCGTACTTGCGTGCCCCGACATGCGACTGAGCGGCGCTGTGTGCCATGGCAATGAAAGGAGATGAGCCAAGGAGAGGAGCAGCAAGAACGACAAGCCATCTAGCAGGAAATGGAGGCAAGAGAGGAGCAGGACGGCGAGCACAGGAAAGAAGAAGGCGACGAGATTGTTTGCCGGAGCTCAGCGTGGGAAGCAGAAGGGAGGAGCTAAAC
>JAHUYU010002845.1:0-11585 GCA_030439765.1 Tripidium arundinaceum | reverse complement strand
TAGTAGAAACTCATGCAACCCAAAAGATGGAGCAGCTTCGGACATAAATGGCTATGTGAGGAACGTGCTAGCTCGATTTGCTCCAGGAGGGGACAAGTTCAATGTCCCTCAGTTTATGTGGCACGAGTTGAGGCTTGCCATGGAGGATGGGAGGAAGGGATTGCCCTATGCCCCTTACCTCATGTTCGTGATTGAGAGGGTCACAGGCATCATATTTCCAAAGGACGGGTTTCATACCGTCTACAAGATTGAGAAGACCTAGCCCACTGCAGCTCGACAGACCACGAGAGGCTCTTTTTCTGCACATGAGGACATTCCTAAGTTGTCCCGCTCTGGTTCTGGGAGAGGCAAGATGATGAAGAAGTTTGGAACATGGCTCAAAGCCATTTTTACTTCTTGCACCTATGCAGCGAGGACGGTGTATGAGGATCGGTTGGAGAACCGGGAGGCACACAGAGAGGCTAGAGAGCGTGCAGGACTGCCACCTCTTCCTCCAGTTCAGTCTCCACCGAGGTTTGATAACCTCCCAAGCCTCTCAGATCTTGATGATGATAGCAGTGAGGAGGATGAGGAGGAGCAGCATAGTGAGCATGAGAGATGGGAGCAGGATACCTTGTTCGGTTACCAACAGAGACAGAGACAGGCACAAGGTGCTCCTCGACACTCCACTCGCTTCACCGCCACTACTCACCGACAGGGTCGTGCTCGTATTGACTCTTTAGATGATGATGATGGTGCCAGGACTGCTGCAGGTACTAGCAAGGCTGTCGGTTATGATGATGTTGACTGGGAAAACCTGCAAAGAGATGATGAGTGAGTTGACTTCTTTACTTTTCTCTTCTCTTTTTGGTACTTGATGCCAAAGGGGGAGAAAACTAGAGGGGTCAATTCTTTTTCGGTGCCATGGTCAATTGGAGCAAGCTTCATGTCCTTATCCGTTGAGAGTAGCCATCGTTAGGTTGTGAGTTTGAGAGTCGGTCAAAACTCTATTTGTGTAATAGTGCTACCTATTTGACTCTATTTGTATCGGATATGGACATGTATCTTTTGTGTGGTTAGTTTGTCATCTTATTGTGCTAGGGTGGTTATTTTTTTATATATTTTCTGCTGTGTGGTGCTTGATTTCACCTATGTTGTTTTGGCAGGTGCGGCAGTGCTGCCCTCTGCTAGACTAGCAATCCTTGTGTGCATAAATTGTCATTTGCATCACGTATATTCTTATGATAGATGTGCAGCACCCCACAGTAGGCATGGATGTAGGGGGAGGCCCCCCCAACACTTGTCTAAAAATGTGAATTTTGGCCTCTTATGCTAATTTGGGAATTCAAATCCCTATTCACATATTTAAGGGGAGGCCCTACACCCATGGCTCAAAAAATCTCAGTTCACATTTCATATCTTTTGTAAGCTCTAATTGGGTTGTCATCAATCACCAAAAAGGGGGAGATTATAAGTGCAATCAAGCCCTAATGTGGGTTTTGGCATTGATGACCACCGAATTAGAGGACTAATGAGATTTATCGAGATGACAAGTAGGGAATATCGGATGGAGGATGTTACATGAAACGGAGCCGACCCCAATTACAAATGTTGACGGTATTCGGCTCAAAGGAGGTTTAAATTCTTTTATATTTTGAATTTGAGTATAGGAAACGCCGTACTATCAAGGGGGACTCAAAACACTTGTCAAAATGTGCAACAAAGTGCTCAACATCTACTCAATACATCCTCACTTGCTCAGCCTTGACAGCCATGTTTTCCATTCCTGACAGTTTGCTGTCCAGGCAGGTGCGGCAGTGCCGCGGGTCAAGTGCGGCACTGCCGCACTTAACCGACTGTTGGGCCCAAAGGGTATAAATATCACTTTGCCTGGCTCCCAACGGCTCTCTCCTCTTCACCAATCGTTCTGCTCGACTCAGAACATAAAGTGCTCATCTCCTCTCACCTCCATTGGTGCTCTTTAAGCTCTCAAGCTTCCCTTTGATATTTCCCATCAATCCTTGAGAGAAAAGTGCCCCAAACTCAATTAGAGTGCAGATCCACTGATTCCCAAAGCCTAAGAGCACTTGGTTCACATTTTGGCCAGCGGTTTGTGTTCATTACTCTTGGAGCTTTTCTCCTGGCCGGCCTGTCAGTGAGACGGGTCGTGCTTCGCTTCATTGTGCGCTCTCTTACCACTTTAGGGTTTGTATCTACGCCATTGATCAAGGTCAGTTTGATCCGAGGGTCCAGAATTGACGCTCTGGCCTATATAAGCAGCCCCAGACCTCCCTCCAGAGGATCATCCTAAAACCCTAATTCATATACTCCTCGTCAGGATCATTAGAGAGGCGTCCCATAGAGGATCAACCTCTCATGAGCCAGCATTCAAGAGAAGATTAGTCCTCATTAGGACCTAGTATTTAGAAATAGAGAGGTAGAAAGAGGGAAGAGTTGGAGGAGGTGCGGCCTACCAATTGCTCCCTCTACGGCTTGTACCTTGGCGGAAGTCAACCTACGTCTGAGATTTCTCTAGTAATCTTCTTTTAATTTAAGTAAGCATCTTGTTTATATTGTTCTTCAGGTTTGCGACTCTTTTGAGTACTTTAATCCTTGTCATTCCTAGGTTAGAGTGGTATTCGTAGTGTAAGCATGGTGCTTAGACTAGGGTATCCGTGGATGTACCCTATATTCCGGATCAGTGGTAGATCGCGGTTGTGACATTAGACCTATATAGCCTCGCCGAGTATTGCCTCGTAGAGTCCTATATAGCACCGTTGAGTCCTTTGTAGTCCACCTCCCGTTTATAGGCTGAGCAGGACTTAGTTGCTAGGGTAAAGCATCCTCTGTTGGTGTCTTCCCTTGAGTAATGTCCCCAAATAGAACAGTATAAGACATAGCTTACCGAGATTAGAAGTAGAAGACCTTAGTAATTTCCTCTACACTCCCGACCTTCTTAAGTCTTGTTCCTACTCCAGGTTAAGTTGGATTGTAGTTAACCTCACATGTTTTCCTATGGATACGATACTTGGAATACTTCTGGGTGAAAGCTACAGCGGTATCCGTGCGCTTATGGATTTATCTGTGTGCGTTAATATATACCAACACCATGCTTGTTGGCAGACCAGTGCTCGAAGATCTCCCCATCCATCTTACACTTAGATCTAGCTCTAACATGTATCTTGTATGATTATCAACTATTCTTTGCATGGCTATATTAGGATATACCTGCTCCACTTAGGAATATTCTTTTATTCTTTATTTTCTCTTTTATCCTTGAGGTTGACTTAAGTGTGTGTCACACTATCTTAAACCATCATGTCTTACCCATGTATTGGGTAATGGTCTAGTATACAGTGACTTTATCTTGTCCATGTCCTAGCTCGAACCTTTCACACTATGCCTTCCTTTGGGAAAATATAAATAATGATACCCTAAATACTTCCGGGTGAAATGCTACAATGATAGATCCATGCGCTTGCGGATATTTTCTGTAATCGTTAAGAACTATCATCAAGACATTTCTTAGCGGTGTTGCTAGGATATACCAAATCTTAGTAACGACGTTAAGAAATGCCAACAAGCATTTTTGGCGCTGTTGCCGGGGATGGATTCTATATCCATACTTGGTAATGGCGCTCAGAAATGCCAACAAGCATTTCTGGCGCCGTTGCCGGGGAAGGCATAAGTGAAAAGATTCTAGTAGGACATGTCCATGATAATATGATTGTGTAGTAGCCGTTACTCATGCAGGCTCACTTTGCTTGTTTTCTCCTGTTGTGGGTGAAAACAGGATAGTTTATGACTGGTTTCGTCTTGCCGGAAAACTACATCAAAAATCTGAAAGCACTCCTAAGGAAGAACAGGTCTCATACCACTTCTTCTGCTACTCCTCTGACAAATGAACCAGTCGCTCCAGCACCATCCGCATCTGACGCTATGGCCCAAAAGACCCTCCATGAGTTCTCTGTCCCTGCGGTTGCCAATGTGCCAACCGGGCCCGCCGTCAACGTGGGTGACAAGAACTTTGAGCTTTGTACCAGGCTCATTTTGATGGTGCAGGCAAGCCCATTCTGCGGCTTGCCAAGTGAGGATGCCAACGCACATCTACAACACTTCCTTGAGCTGTGCGACACCATCATCATCAAAGACGTCGCACCAAAGGTTATTTGTCTTCGCCTGTTTCCTTTCTCCCTTGTGGGGAAGGCGAAACAGTGGTTCTATAAGGACAAGGGAGCTTGTAGGACCACTGGAGGCCTAGAGGGGGGTGAATAGGCCTGTAAAAACTCAATTCAAACAGACGTCAAATTCCACAGTGGCACTGCCGCTCTGGGATAGCGGCACTACCGCACCTGCAGACAAGTCAGCTTATAGTTCAAAACTATCCAACAAAAATTAGATCGGGTAATTTTCTTAGCTTCCTGCAGGGGTATAGATCACAGATCAATAGCAAAATCAAATAGATCGGGAATGTGCAAGTAGATCGGCCCCAAACCCTAGAAATCACCTCAACACAATATGAATTGCAAGTAAAGTAAATCAAGCACAAGGTGACAAGATGATTTAACCCGTGGTTCAGCTCGCCACTAAGGCTTGCCTACATCCAAGTTGTTGAGGTTAGCCACCAAGGCTTAGGGCTTCACAACCCCACCTCATTCACAAGTCAAGAGACTCAACTCTTGAGATGAGGGGTGATTTCTTTGCTACAAGAGATGGTTACAAACCCCCTAGGCTGCCACACAAGTTGGCAAGCTCAAGGTGACGCTCTAGCCGGCTAGGAGAAAAGCTCCAAGAGTAATGAACACAAACCGCTGGCCAAAATGTGAACCAAGTGCTCTTAGGCTTTGGGAATCAGTGGATCTGCACTCTAATTGAGTTTGGGGCACTTTTCTCTCAAGGATTGATGGGAAATATCAAAGGGAAGCTTGAGAGCTTAAAGAGCACCAATGGAGGTGAGAGGAGATGAGCACTTTATGTTCTGAGTCGAGCAGAACGATTGGTGAAGAGGAGAGAGCCGTTGGGAGCCAGGCAAAGTGATATTTATACCCTTTGGGCCCAACAGTCGGTTAAGTGCGGCAGTGCCGCACTTGACCCGCGGCACTGCCGCACCTGCCTGGACAGCAAACTGTCAGGAATGGAAAACATGGCTGTCAAGGCTGAGCAAGTGAGGATGTATTGAGTAGATGTTGAGCACTTTGTTGCACATTTTGACAAGTGTTTTGAGTCCCCCTTGATAGTACGGCGTTTCCTATACTCAAATTCAAAATATAAAAGAATTTAAACCTCCTTTGAGCCGAATACCGTCAACATTTGTAATTGGGGTCGGCTCCGTTTCATGTAACATCCTCCATCCGATATTCCCTACTTGTCATCTCGATAAATCTCATTAGTCCTCTAATTCGGTGGTCATCAATGCCAAAACCCACATTAGGGCTTGATTGCACTTATAATCTCCCCCTTTTTGGTGATTGATGACAACCCAATTAGAGCTTACAAAAGATATGAAATGTGAACTGAGATTTTTTGAGCCATGGGTGTAGGGCCTCCCCTTAAATATGTGAATAGGGATTTGAATTCCCAAATTAGCATAAGAGGCCAAAATTCACATTTTTAGACAAGTGTTGGGGGGGCCTCCCCCTACATCCATGCCTACTGTGGGGTGCTGCACATCTATCATAAGAATATACGTGATGCAAATGACAATTTATGCACACAAGGATTGCTAGTCTAGCAGAGGGCAGCACTGCCGCACCTGCCAAAACAACATAGGTGAAATCAAGCACCACACAGCAGAAAATATATAAAAAAATAACCACCCTAGCCCACTGCAGCTCGACAGACCACGAGAGGCTCTTTTTCTGCACATGAGGACATTCCTAAGTTGTCCCGCTCTGGTTCTGGGAGAGGCAAGATGATGAAGAAGTTTGGAACATGGCTCAAAGCCATTTTTACTTCTTGCACCTATGCAGCGAGGACGGTGTATGAGGATCGGTTGGAGAACCGGGAGGCACACAGAGAGGCTAGAGAGCGTGCAGGACTGCCACCTCTTCCTCCAGTTCAGTCTCCACCGAGGTTTGATAACCTCCCAAGCCTCTCAGATCTTGATGATGATAGCAGTGAGGAGGATGAGGAGGAGCAGCATAGTGAGCATGAGAGATGGGAGCAGGATACCTTGTTCGGTTACCAACAGAGACAGAGACAGGCACAAGGTGCTCCTCGACACTCCACTCGCTTCACCGCCACTACTCACCGACAGGGTCGTGCTCGTATTGACTCTTTAGATGATGATGATGGTGCCAGGACTGCTGCAGGTACTAGCAAGGCTGTCGGTTATGATGATGTTGACTGGGAAAACCTGCAAAGAGATGATGAGTGAGTTGACTTCTTTACTTTTCTCTTCTCTTTTTGGTACTTGATGCCAAAGGGGGAGAAAACTAGAGGGGTCAATTCTTTTTCGGTGCCATGGTCAATTGGAGCAAGCTTCATGTCCTTATCCGTTGAGAGTAGCCATCGTTAGGTTGTGAGTTTGAGAGTCGGTCAAAACTCTATTTGTGTAATAGTGCTACCTATTTGACTCTATTTGTATCGGATATGGACATGTATCTTTTGTGTGGTTAGTTTGTCATCTTATTGTGCTAGGGTGGTTATTTTTTTATATATTTTCTGCTGTGTGGTGCTTGATTTCACCTATGTTGTTTTGGCAGGTGCGGCAGTGCTGCCCTCTGCTAGACTAGCAATCCTTGTGTGCATAAATTGTCATTTGCATCACGTATATTCTTATGATAGATGTGCAGCACCCCACAGTAGGCATGGATGTAGGGGGAGGCCCCCCCCAACACTTGTCTAAAAATGTGAATTTTGGCCTCTTATGCTAATTTGGGAATTCAAATCCCTATTCACATATTTAAGGGGAGGCCCTACACCCATGGCTCAAAAAATCTCAGTTCACATTTCATATCTTTTGTAAGCTCTAATTGGGTTGTCATCAATCACCAAAAAGGGGGAGATTATAAGTGCAATCAAGCCCTAATGTGGGTTTTGGCATTGATGACCACCGAATTAGAGGACTAATGAGATTTATCGAGATGACAAGTAGGGAATATCGGATGGAGGATGTTACATGAAACGGAGCCGACCCCAATTACAAATGTTGACGGTATTCGGCTCAAAGGAGGTTTAAATTCTTTTATATTTTGAATTTGAGTATAGGAAACGCCGTACTATCAAGGGGGACTCAAAACACTTGTCAAAATGTGCAACAAAGTGCTCAACATCTACTCAATACATCCTCACTTGCTCAGCCTTGACAGCCATGTTTTCCATTCCTGACAGTTTGCTGTCCAGGCAGGTGCGGCAGTGCCGCGGGTCAAGTGCGGCACTGCCGCACTTAACCGACTGTTGGGCCCAAAGGGTATAAATATCACTTTGCCTGGCTCCCAACGGCTCTCTCCTCTTCACCAATCGTTCTGCTCGACTCAGAACATAAAGTGCTCATCTCCTCTCACCTCCATTGGTGCTCTTTAAGCTCTCAAGCTTCCCTTTGATATTTCCCATCAATCCTTGAGAGAAAAGTGCCCCAAACTCAATTAGAGTGCAGATCCACTGATTCCCAAAGCCTAAGAGCACTTGGTTCACATTTTGGCCAGCGGTTTGTGTTCATTACTCTTGGAGCTTTTCTCCTAGCCGGCTAGAGCGTCACCTTGAGCTTGCCAACTTGTGTGGCAGCCTAGGGGGTTTGTAACCATCTCTTGTAGCAAAGAAATCACCCCTCATCTCAAGAGTTGAGTCTCTTGACTTGTGAATGAGGTGGGGTTGTGAAGCCCTAAGCCTTGGTGGCTAACCTCAACAACTTGGATGTAGGCAAGCCTTAGTGGCGAGCTGAACCACGGGTTAAATCATCTTGTCACCTTGTGCTTGATTTACTTTACTTGCAATTCATATTGTGTTGAGGTGATTTCTAGGGTTTGGGGCCGATCTACTTGCACATTCCCGATCTATTTGATTTTGCTATTGATCTGTGATCTATACCCCTGCAGGAAGCTAAGAAAATTACCCGATCTAATTTTTGTTGGATAGTTTTTGAACTATAAGCTGACTTGTCTGCAGGTGCGGTAGTGCCGCTATCCCAGAGCGGCAGTGCCACTGTGGAATTTGACGTCTGTTTGAATTGAGTTTTTACAGGCCTATTCACCCCCCTCTAGGCCTCCAGTGGTCCTACAAGCTCCCTTGTCCTTATAGAACCACTGTTTCGCCTTCCCCACAAGGGAGAAAGGAAACAGGCGAAGACAAATAACCTTTGGTGCGACGTCTTTGATGATGATGGTGTCGCACAGCTCAAGGAAGTGTTGTAGATGTGCGTTGGCATCCTCACTTGGCAAGCCGCAGAATGGGCTTGCCTGCACCATCAAAATGAGCCTGGTACAAAGCTCAAAGTTCTTGTCACCCACGTTGACGGCGGGCCCGGTTGGCACATTGGCAACCGCAGGGACAGAGAACTCATGGAGGGTCTTTTGGGCCATAGCGTCAGATGCGGATGGTGCTGGAGCGACTGGTTCATTTGTCAGAGGAGTAGCAGAAGAAGTGGTATGAGACCTGTTCTTCCTTAGGAGTGCTTTCAGATTTTGATGTAGTTTTCCGGCAAGACGAAACCAGTCATAAACTATCCTGTTTTCACCCACAACAGGAGAAAACAAGCAAAGTGAGCCTGCATGAGTAACGGCTACTACACAATCATATTATCATGGACATGTCCTACTAGAATCTTTTCACTTATGCCTTCCCCGGCAACGGCGCCAGAAATGCTTGTTGGCATTTCTGAGCGCCATTACCAAGTATGGATATAGAATCCATCCCCGGCAACAGCGCCAAAAATGCTTGTTGGCATTTCTTAACGTCGTTACTAAGATTTGGTATATCCTAGCAACACCGCTAAGAAATGTCTTGATGATAGTTCTTAACGATTACAGAAAATATCCGCAAGCGCATGGATCTATCATTGTAGCATTTCACCCGGAAGTATTTAGGGTATCATTATTTATATTTTCCCAAAGGAAGGCATAGTGTGAAAGGTTCGAGCTAGGACATGGACAAGATAAAGTCACTGTATACTAGACCATTACCCAATACATGGGTAAGACATGATGGTTTAAGATAGTGTGACACACACTTAAGTCAACCTCAAGGATAAAAGAGAAAATAAAGAATAAAAGAATATTCCTAAGTGGAGCAGGTATATCCTAATATAGCCATGCAAAGAATAGTTGATAATCATACAAGATACATGTTAGAGCTAGATCTAAGTGTAAGATGGATGGGGAGAGAGCCGTTGGGAGCCAGGCAAAGTGATATTTATACCCTTTGGGCCCAACAGTCGGTTAAGTGCGGCAGTGCCGCACTTGACCCGCGGCACTGCCGCACCTGCCTGGACAGCAAACTGTCAGGAATGGAAAACATGGCTGTCAAGGCTGAGCAAGTGAGGATGTATTGAGTAGATGTTGAGCACTTTGTTGCACATTTTGACAAGTGTTTTGAGTCCCCCTTGATAGTACGGCGTTTCCTATACTCAAATTCAAAATATAAAAGAATTTAAACCTCCTTTGAGCCGAATACCGTCAACATTTGTAATTGGGGTCGGCTCCGTTTCATGTAACATCCTCCATCCGATATTCCCTACTTGTCATCTCGATAAATCTCATTAGTCCTCTAATTCGGTGGTCATCAATGCCAAAACCCACATTAGGGCTTGATTGCACTTATAATCTCCCCCTTTTTGGTGATTGATGACAACCCAATTAGAGCTTACAAAAGATATGAAATGTGAACTGAGATTTTTTGAGCCATGGGTGTAGGGCCTCCCCTTAAATATGTGAATAGGGATTTGAATTCCCAAATTAGCATAAGAGGCCAAATTCACATTTTTAGACAAGTGTTGGGGGGGCCTCCCCCTACATCCATGCCTACTGTGGGGTGCTGCACATCTATCATAAGAATATACGTGATGCAAATGACAATTTATGCACACAAGGATTGCTAGTCTAGCAGAGGGCAGCACTGCCGCACCTGCCAAAACAACATAGGTGAAATCAAGCACCACACAGCAGAAAATATATAAAAAAATAACCACCCTAGCACAATAAGATGACAAACTAACCACACAAAAGATACATGTCCATATCCGATACAAATAGAGTCAAATAGGTAGCACTATTACACAAATAGAGTTTTGACCGACTCTCAAACTCACAACCTAACGATGGCTACTCTCAACGGATAAGGACATGAAGCTTGCTCCAATTGACCATGGCACCGAAAAAGAATTGACCCCTCTAGTTTTCTCCCCCTTTGGCATCAAGTACCAAAAAGAGAAGAGAAAAGTAAAGAAGTCAACTCACTCATCATCTCTTTGCAGGTTTTCCCAGTCAACATCATCATAACCGACAGCCTTGCTAGTACCTGCAGCAGTCCTGGCACCATCATCATCATCTAAAGAGTCAATACGAGCACGACCCTGTCGGTGAGTAGTGGCGGTGAAGCGAGTGGAGTGTCGAGGAGCACCTTGTGCCTGTCTCTGTCTCTGTTGGTAACCGAACAAGGTATCCTGCTCCCATCTCTCATGCTCACTATGCTGCTCCTCCTCATCCTCCTCACTGCTATCATCATCAAGATCTGAGAGGCTTGGGAGGTTATCAAACCTCGGTGGAGACTGAACTGGAGGAAGAGGTGGCAGTCCTGCACGCTCTCTAGCCTCTCTGTGTGCCTCCCGGTTCTCCAACCGATCCTCATACACCGTCCTCGCTGCATAGGTGCAAGAAGTAAAAATGGCTTTGAGCCATGTTCCAAACTTCTTCATCATCTTGCCTCTCCCAGAACCAGAGCGGGACAACTTAGGAATGTCCTCATGTGCAGAAAAAGAGCCTCTCGTGGTCTGTCGAGCTGCAGTGGGCTAGGTCTTCTCAATCTTGTAGACGGTATGAAACCCGTCCTTTGGAAATATGATGCCTGTGACCCTCTCAATCACGAACATGAGGTAAGGGGCATAGGGCAATCCCTTCCTCCCATCCTCCATGGCAAGCCTCAACTCGTGCCACATAAACTGAGGGACATTGAACTTGTCCCCTCCTGGAGCAAATCGAGCTAGCACGTTCCTCACATAGCCATTTATGTCCGAAGCTGCTCCATCTTTTGGGTTGATTGTGTTTCTAATAATGTTGTTCATGATGTAGTAGAAACTCTGCAACCCACTCCTCCTGCCACCAGCTACTCTCCTATCCCTCCACATGTAACTGATGTCTCAAATCTTGGCTCTGGGCTCATCATGAATATATGTAAATGAGCGATGCTCCTCTCCAAAGCCAAGAATCCGGCTAAAGGTGACAAAGTCAACACGGTAGTGTCGACCATCTGTCATCTAGTGAACCTCATCAGAAGTCTGATCATAAAAGTAGGTGGCATGGAACTGAGCAAGCACCTCCTCATCCTGTCACCAACTATTCCAAAAGTTGGAAGTTGACAGAGGAGGCAAGGCGGATAAATCCGTATGCAGTGCGTAAGGATTTGGGCATTGATTACAGGCTTTGGAATGAGTTTCATTCCAATTTTTATGGCCA
>JAHUYU010002763.1:0-15480 GCA_030439765.1 Tripidium arundinaceum | reverse complement strand
ACAGTACCAACTATGAAAGATTATTATTAAGATAAAGATGAAAACATATATACTTATCAATTCCAAAATCATCTACAAAAATATCTAAAGGAGAACATGTCAGATAAGCTGGGGAACATGCCCAAATGCCTGATCTGTATACATTTATCAACATGTGAACATTCCCAGGCACAAACACACAAATTCAGCACCGCAATAGCCTACTGACAGCAATTTCTTAGCATAACATCTCTCAGAGGTCAAGATAACTAGTTCAGGAGACTAGACGTCAATACACAGTTACACATGATACCTCAATAGCTGAAAAAAGAAACTGACTTGGTATACTACAGCAACAGCCCTTGATATAAACATTAAGAATATAGAGCAGCCCTATGCAAATTGAATTTTTAAAGGAAATTATATGAAGACTTTCTATGTTATTCTCTGGCATTTTTTTTTGTTTGTTTCACGACATGATAATTGCAGATGTAATTTTCAATTTAGATTAGTAAAAGAGGATTGTGAAATTAGAATTGTACTTAACATCACTCTAAATTTTGCTGCATACTGCCACAATTTGTTATGTGAGAGTTTTCATGATTCTTGTGGGTAATGAACCTTTTCATGTGAAATTCTTACATCTGAAACATTTCCAACGTTACATCTCAACCTTAAAGGCCATGCCCTCGTTCACCGTATGTTCCAGGAAATGAATGAGAACCTTGATGATGCTGGGAATGAGCTCATCTTGTCAGATGAAGATGTTGTACGCTTCCAAATTGGGGAAGTGTTTGCTCACATGCCAAGGGATGACGTCGAGACTAGGCTGGAGCAGATGAAGGAGGATGCGGCTAAGAAGCTGGAGAGGTTAGAGGAGGAGAAGGAATCCATCCTCGCCCAGATGGCCGAGCTGAAGAAGATACTGTACGGGAAGTTCAAGGATGCCATCAACCTGGAGGAAGATTAGTAGTACTGGAGTCGTGACGATATGGCCCTCTTTCTAGTTCAGGTGCTTTTTTTGTTTCCCTGCCCCTCCCGCAACCTTAGTCTTGTGATGCTTGTCTGCATGTGTAACAGAAGTTTGAGTTTCAGTCTTTCAGAAGCTCTTTTACCCAGAAGAACCCAGAAAATAGTTTCATTCATTCCGCGGGTGTATATGGATTGAAGTTAATGGTCCTGAGCCCATGAATTCTTTTTTCAGTTCGATTTCACACGGTGCATGTGGGGTACATCGCTTACCCTATTTCCCAGCAAACCTGTGAGTGCCAGAAAACACTGGAGATCAGGGCATGCAATGTAGGTCTTCTCTGCCTAAGTTGTTTAGTATCATTTGCACAATTGCACCCTTACCTGGCCGTGCTCTCACCAGCTTCGGTGATGTTTGGGAAAGTATTTAGTGATGCAGTCCAAACATAGACTTAGCATTCTTTTAGGGATGGAGGTAGTATGTAAAATTTTTCTGGCGTCGATCTTGTAATTTGAATGGCAGGAGATGCGGTGGGCTCATACCCGTGTACTTCAGTAGAAGATTGAAAAGAAAAAGAGTTCCCGTGTGCTTCAGTACAAGATTGAAAAAAAGAGTGTCCCTTGCTTAGAGGATGCAGTTGTACAATAGTTTGAAGTCAAAGCATCTTGAGTTAAACCAAATTTATACAAAAGCATTAATATTAATAATAATAAGTATCATTAGATTTTAGATAAATATATTTTATATAACATAGTTTTTTTTTATATTATATAAATATTTGATATATTTTTATCAAACTTTAAACAGTGTAAATAAAGAGAGAACTAGAATCCTATACGTATTTTGGTTGGAGTACAGTACCGTGTGAGTTTTGACTGGTCGCCAACTCGCCTCGACGCAAACGCGAGGTGACAGTGAGAGGTTGGGGGGCCCCTATGTGGCCGGAGGGGAATGCGTGTGAGATTCCACTCACACGGTCACACTCCCAGTCCCAGGTCCAGATGCATGTCCTTTTCCTTTGACCTTTCAGCAACTCCCATGGATGGATGCAACTGCAACTTGCAACTCATCAGGAACATGTGATTCCTGGGGGTCCTACGCCTCACGTGTCCATGACTCGTTAATATGCGGAATAAAATCAATCAGACGGCAAATAATGCATCTTGTCAAATCACAGGTTCATCAACCTCCATCCATCTATAATAATAATATAATTGTATTATCAGGACGATGCTGTACAACGAATCAATCCAGCCCCGCACGTTACAGGTTCAGAATTTCCTCCCGACAAGCATTCCAATCTTAATTGTTAATTATTATGCCAAGAGATGTATATTATATGGGAAAAATGGGAACGCCCATCTATCACTCCGTTTCCGTTTTGTCCCAGAAATATTGCTCAGACTTTTCATCTGATCTAGATGCTAATATCGGAGACAAAATTTTAATGGAGTACTAGACTGACGATGTGGGTTTCATTCATAGATCCAACTACGATGATTTGTCCAATTTCATAAAGGTGCTATGACAAAGCTACCTAATTATTTTATGAAGAATTCTATGCCCAAGTTCAATTCGCATTCTTTAGTCAGATGTATTTTTGAGAGTTAGATCCAAGACACTGACCGGCCATATGTATTTCCCTTGCATGCTCGAGGGTCTAGAAAAAAAAACCATACAGGTCCAAACCCGTGTGGATAAACCAAAATGATGCAAAGTTGTACTAGTTTTTTTTCAAGTCTTGCCAAATGGACGAGAAAAAGCTTTTCCAAAGACAATTAGCCTGTTCGCTTCAATCTTTCAGCGGCTTTTCAGCACTTCAGCAGCTGAGATCTCTCTCATAGAACATTATTGAAATAGCCTAGTCAGCCCTGCCGAACAGGCTCAATGTATTTGTGTTAGGTAAGCTCTAATCTTTCCATGGTATCAAAATGTAAAGATGCCATGTCCAAATTTGTCGTCTTAAAATATACTTCCTCTCTCTTGCTCTCTCTTTCTCTGAGGGGAACGTGAAAAAAAAACGAGTCCCAAAGTTTACCACCGGTCTACCACCAATAATATAAACATTTATGTTCGTTCGGTGGTAAGTAGCGTTCCCATGTGAGCGTAGCAATAGTCAACAAAAGCCTACTTTCACACTGACTCTTGCCTTTGACATTTTGACCCCCACAACAGCTCATCAAGTCATCGACCCGCACTAAACAACGCCCCATACCAGCAAAACCCCCATCCCCAGCCGTCGATCGCCTCCCAACTCCGTCACCGACGGTCAGGATCGAATCAACGGTCAGGGTTTTCTAATCCGGCCCCGCAATAAACTACTTGCCTTTTTCAAAGCGGAAGGGACCCGGCTGCTAATTTTTATATGAACCGGCGTCCTCAGCTGCGAAAAAGAAATATGAATTATTTTTTTTCTCTCTCTTCACTCTGCGTCTGGTCTTCTTCGTCCCCTTCGTCGCCTTCACACCTTCTGCCATTGCGATTCACCGTTCCCGTGAGCGACGACCGCCGCCTTCGGTTCCACTGGGTCGCGGTCCCCCTGGATTCGCGGCACCGCGTCTTCGGATCGTATCGGAGGTGAGTTCGTGAGCTCGTGCAGCAGCGATTTACCTACTGCGGATTTCGTTCGGTTTGGTGCTTGCCTTCGCCTGGTCGAGTTCGTGGTGGGCGAATCTTTGGATTGTTATTAGGCGTGTTCCGTCCGTGCGGTAGGGTTCTTGTGTCCGTTTTGATGCGTCTGCACGCAAGAAATCGCTGCCCCGGATCGTTGCTTGCCGCGGCCGTCGACGTCGGTCTCGGTGTCCGCGCCCGCCGCTTCTGGGAGGGATTTCTTGCGGAGACGGCTCCCCCGTGATCCGCTCACGAGCTGCTTTCTTGGCTCTAAGCTTTTCCCGATGCTGCCTGTTGCGTGGTGTACTGGTGTGTTACGATAAAAGAGCTGAGCTTCTGAGCTTTTCTTAGGATCTGAGTGATTTTTTTTTCCTGCTGTCCAGATCTGCTGCTGAGGGCGTTGCATATAATCTGAGGTGCTCCTGAAGTGTTCCAGAAGAGGTTCCTGTTTTATTTATTTTTGTTGGTGCGAGTATAATGGAGGAAGTGGAGGAGGCCAACAGGGAAGCCGTGGAGAGCTGCCACAGGGTGCTCGCCTTGCTCTCCCAGCCGCATGACCCCGCGCAGGTCAGGAGCATAGCTCTGGGCACGGACGAAGCATGTGCCAAGTTTAGGAAGGTGGTCTCCCTACTCAGCAATGGAGGAGTGGGGGTAGGAGAAGCCGGACCATCAGGCGCAAGCGCAAGCGGAAGCGGAAGCGGAAGCCATCCTAGAGCTAAGCTTGTTAGCAGAAGACAGAATCCAGGGTTCTTAACTCAGAAAGGCTTCCTGGATAGTAACACCGCGGTCGTGGTGTTGAACAGCGCCCATCCTTTTCCTACCTCCGCGCAGGTGTATCCTAGAGCTGCTGGAGCTTTGGATGCGCAGGACGTGCATCCCCTCGGAGGACCTCCGAAGCTGGTCCAGCCTTTGTCTGCGCATTTTCAGTTTGGCAATGTGTCGTCACGGTATCAGTTCCCGAATCAGCAGCAGCAGCAGAAGTTGCAGGCTGAGATGTTCAAGAGAAGCAACAGCGGGATTAACTTGAAGTTTGAGAGCACCAGTGGCACTGGGACAATGTCGTCGGCGAGGTCCTTCTTGTCGTCTCTGAGCATGGATGGTAGTGTGGCTAGCCTGGATGGCAAGTCATCGTCGTTCCATTTGATCGGTGGACCTGCAATGAGTGATCCGGTGAACGCGCAGCAGGCCCCAAGGAGGCGATGCACGGGTCGTGGGGAGGATGGGACTGGCAAGTGCGCTGTGACAGGGAGGTGCCATTGTTCAAAGAGAAGGTACATCTGCTACCCCTGTGCTTATTATTACTATTTTAAATTCAAGATTTTTAATATATCATCACTGTTGTTTTTTATTTCAGTAGGAAGTTGCGGGTGAAGAGGTCGATTAAGGTTCCTGCCATTAGTAATAAGATTGCTGATATACCTCCGGATGAGTACTCGTGGAGGAAGTATGGGCAGAAGCCAATTAAGGGTTCCCCTCATCCTAGGTATGGACTGAAGTATGCCTAGTCTGATCTTTCTTGCATGCATGTCCTTTATTAAATAGCGCTTTAAAATACCTGTGATGATTCCACAATTAATGCCAACAGTATCACCTCATTGGTTTTGTCAGCAAAGACGTCATCATTTGCAATGTCATAATGTGGTACAAGTTCCATGACATACTCAAGTGCCTTCTTGATAAATAATGAACCGATGATAATCAGAACACGCTTTATCTGAGTGAATATTTTCTCAGATGCTATCTACGTTTGTTTTCTGTTCTCAAGGTGCTTCGTTATCGGAGAGGCTGTGACGTTAAATTATTGTTCCATGTATGCTGTTGCTCTTTCTTTCCTGTGCACTTTATGGAAATTGATCAATCATGGTGCTTAAAGTGGACTCATTTTTTTAATTGAGCCAAGATTATCCTGTGATGATTCATTGTCTCCAAAACCCCCTCACCATGTCAGTTGCCCACCTTGTATGTAGCTTTAATATCTTGATAGCAAGTTGCATATTGGTAGCAACCAGATGAATATAGTTGTTCCTATGAATGATACACATCTTTCTCTCCTTTTAGCTAACACTAGATATGGGAACACTTAGTGTATTTCTATTCTTATCATAGCTACATGTTGCTATCTTGATGTTGGCATAAGACCAACTCATTGCTTTCTTGAATAAAATGCAGGGGTTACTACAAATGCAGTAGTGTGAGGGGGTTTTGGAGACAATGAATCATCACAGGATAATCTTGGCTCAATTAAAAAAATGAGTCCACTTTAAGCACCATGATTGATCAATTTCCATAAAGTGCACAGGAAAGAAAGAGCAACAGCATACATGGAACAATAATTTAACGTCACAGCCTCTCCGATAACGAAGCACCTTGAGAACAGAAAACAAACGTAGATAGCATCTGAGAAAATATTCACTCAGATAAAGCGTGTTCTGATTATCATCGGTTCATTATTTATCAAGAAGGCACTTGAGTATGTCATGGAACTTGTACCACATTATGACATTGCAAATGATGACGTCTTTGCTGACAAAACCAATGAGGTGATACTGTTGGCATTAATTGTGGAATCATCACAGGTATTTTAAAGCGCTATTTAATAAAGGACATGCATGCAAGAAAGATCAGACTAGGCATACTTCAGTCCATACCTAGGATGAGGGGAACCCTTAATTGGCTTCTGCCCATACTTCCTCCACGAGTACTCATCCGGAGGTATATCAGCAATCTTATTACTAATGGCAGGAACCTTAATCGACCTCTTCACCCGCAACTTCCTACTGAAATAAAAAACAACAGTGATGATATATTAAAAATCTTGAATTTAAAATAGTAATAATAAGCACAGGGGTAGCAGATGTACCTTCTCTTTGAACAATGGCACCTCCCTGTCACAGCGCACTTGCCAGTCCCATCCTCCCCACGACCCGTGCATCGCCTCCTTGGGGCCTGCTGCGCGTTCACCGGATCGCTCATTGCAGGTCCACCGATCAAATGGAACGACGATGACTTGCCATCCAGCTAGCCACACTACCATCCATGCTCAGAGACGACAAGAAGGACCTCGCCGACGACATTGTCCCAGTGCCACTGGTGCTCTCAAACTTCAAGTTAATCCCGCTGTTGCTTCTCTTGAACATCTCAGCCTGCAACTTCTGCTGCTGCTGCTGATTCGGGAACTGATACCGTGACGACACATTGCCAAACTGAAAATGCGCAGACAAAGGCTGGACCAGCTTCGGAGGTCCTCCGAGGGGATGCACGCCCTGCGCATCCAAAGCTCCAGCAGCTCTAGGATACACCTGCGCGGAGGTAGGAAAAGGATGGGCGCTGTTCAACACCACGACCGCGGTGTTACTATCCAGGAAGCCTTTCTGAGTTAAGAACCCTGGATTCTGTCTTCTGCTAACAAGCTTAGCTCTAGGATGGCTTCCGCTTCCGCTTCCGCTTGCGCTTGCGCCTGATGGTCCGCTTCTCCTACCCCCACTCCTCCATTGCTGAGTAGGGAGACCACCTTCCTAAACTTGGCACATGCTTCGTCCGTGCCCAGAGCTATGCTCCTGACCTGCGCGGGGTCATGCGGCTGGGAGAGCAAGGCGAGCACCCTGTGGCAGCTCTCCACGGCTTCCCTGTTGGCCTCCTCCACTTCCTCCATTATACTCGCACCAACAAAAATAAATAAAACAGGAACCTCTTCTGGAACACTTCAGGAGCACCTCAGATTATATGCAACGCCCTCAGCAGCAGATCTGGACAGCAGGAAAAAAAAAATCACTCAGATCCTAAGAAAAGCTCAGAAGCTCAGCTCTTTTATCGTAACACACCAGTACACCACGCAACAGGCAGCATCGGGAAAAGCTTAGAGCCAAGAAAGCAGCTCGTGAGCGGATCACGGGGGAGCCGTCTCCGCAAGAAATCCCTCCCAGAAGCGGCGGGCGCGGACACCGAGACCGACGTCGACGGCCGCGGCAAGCAACGATCCGGGGCAGCGATTTCTTGCGTGCAGACGCATCAAAACGGACACAAGAACCCTACCGCACGGACGGAACACGCCTAATAACAATCCAAAGATTCGCCCACCACGAACTCGACCAGGCGAAGGCAAGCACCAAACCGAACGAAATCCGCAGTAGGTAAATCGCTGCTGCACGAGCTCACGAACTCACCTCCGATACGATCGAAGACGCGGTGCCGCGAATCCAGGGGGACCGCGACCCAGTGGAACCGAAGGCGGCGGTCGTCGCTCACGGAACGGTGAATCGCAAATGGCAGAAGGTGTGAAGGCGACGAAGGGGACGAAGAAGACCAGACGCAGAGTGAAGAGAGAGAAAAAAAATAATTCATATTTCTTTTTCGCAGCTGAGGACGCCGGTTCATATAAAAATAGCAGCCGGTCCCTTCGCTTTGAAAAAGGCAAGTAGTTTATTGCGGGGCCGGATTAGAAAACCCTGACCGTTGATTCGATCCTGACCGTCGGTGACGGAGTTGGGAGGCGATCGACGGCTGGGGATGGGGGTTTTGCTGGTATGGGGCGTTGTTTAGTGCGGGTCGATGACTTGATGAGCTGTTGTGGGGGTCAAAATGTCAAAGGCAAGAGTCAGTGTGAAAGTAGGCTTTTGTTGACTATTGCTACGCTCACATGGGAACGCTACTTACCACCGAACGAACATAAATGTTTATATTATTGGTGGTAGACCCGGTGGTAAACTTTGGGACTCGTTTTTTTTTCACGTTCCCCTCAGAGAAAGAGAGAGCAAGAGAGAGGAAGTATATTTTAAGACGACAAATTTGGACATGGCATCTTTACATTTTGATACCATGGAAAGATTAGAGCTTACCTAACACAAATACATTGAGCCTGTTCGGCAGGGCTGACTAGGCTATTTCAATAATGTTCTATGAGAGAGATCTCAGCGTGCTGAAGTGCTGAAAAGCCGCTGAAAGATTGAAGCGAACAGGGCTAATTGTCTTTGGAAAAGCTTTTTTCTCGTCCATTTGGCAAGACTTGAAAAAAAACTAGTACAACTTTGCATCATTTTGGTTTATCCACACGGGTTTGGACCTGTATGGTTTTTTTTTCTAGACCCTCGAGCATGCAAGGGGAAATACATATGGCCGGTCAGTGTCTTGGATCTAACTCTCAAAAATACATCTGACTAAAGAATGCGAATTGAACTTGGGCATAGAATTCTTCATAAAATAATTAGGTAGCTTTGTCATAGCACCTTTATGAAATTGGACAAATCATCGTAGTTGGATCTATGAATGAAACCCACATCGTCAGTCTAGTACTCCATTAAAATTTTGTCTCCGATATTAGCATCTAGATCAGATGAAAAGTCTGAGCAATATTTCTGGGACAAAACGGAAACGGAGTGATAGATGGGCGTTCCCATTTTTCCCATATAATATACATCTCTTGGCATAATAATTAACAATTAAGATTGGAATGCTTGTCGGGAGGAAATTCTGAACCTGTAACGTGCGGGGCTGGATTGATTCGTTGTACAGCATCGTCCTGATAATACAATTATATTATTATTATAGATGGATGGAGGTTGATGAACCTGTGATTTGACAAGATGCATTATTTGCCGTCTGATTGATTTTATTCCGCATATTAACGAGTCATGGACACGTGAGGCGTAGGACCCCCAGGAATCACATGTTCCTGATGAGTTGCAAGTTGCAGTTGCATCCATCCATGGGAGTTGCTGAAAGGTCAAAGGAAAAGGACATGCATCTGGACCTGGGACTGGGAGTGTGACCGTGTGAGTGGAATCTCACACGCATTCCCCTCCGGCCACATAGGGGCCCCCCAACCTCTCACTGTCACCTCGCGTTTGCGTCGAGGCGAGTTGGCGACCAGTCAAAACTCACACGGTACTGTACTCCAACCAAAATACGTATAGGATTCTAGTTCTCTCTTTATTTACACTGTTTAAAGTTTGATAAAAATATATCAAATATTTATATAATATAAAAAAAAACTATGTTATATAAAATATATTTATCTAAAATCTAATGATACTTATTATTATTAATATTAATGCTTTTGTATAAATTTGGTTTAACTCAAGATGCTTTGACTTCAAACTATTGTACAACTGCATCCTCTAAGCAAGGGACACTCTTTTTTTCAATCTTGTACTGAAGCACACGGGAACTCTTTTTCTTTTCAATCTTCTACTGAAGTACACGGTATGAGCCCACCGCATCTCCTGCCATTCAAATTACAAGATCGACGCCAGAAAAATTTTACATACTACCCTCCATCCCTAAAAGAATGCTAAGTCTATGTTTGGACTGCATCACTAAATACTTTCCCAAACATCACCGAAGCTGGTGAGAGCACGGCCAGGTAAGGGTGCAATTGTGCAAATGATACTAAACAACTTAGGCAGAGAAGACCTACATTGCATGCCCTGATCTCCAGTGTTTTCTGGCACTCACAGGTTTGCTGGGAAATAGGGTAAGCGATGTACCCCACATGCACCGTGTGAAATCGAACTGAAAAAAGAATTCATGGGCTCAGGACCATTAACTTCAATCCATATACACCCGCGGAATGAATGAAACTATTTTCTGGGTTCTTCTGGGTAAAAGAGCTTCTGAAAGACTGAAACTCAAACTTCTGTTACACATGCAGACAAGCATCACAAGACTAAGGTTGCGGGAGGGGCAGGGAAACAAAAAAAGCACCTGAACTAGAAAGAGGGCCATATCGTCACGACTCCAGTACTACTAATCTTCCTCCAGGTTGATGGCATCCTTGAACTTCCCGTACAGTATCTTCTTCAGCTCGGCCATCTGGGGCGAGGATGGATTCCTCCTCCTCCTCTAACCTCTCCAGCTTCTTAGCCGCATCCTCCTTCATCTGCTCCAGCCTAGTCTCGACGTCATCCCTTGGCATGTGAGCAAACACTTCCCCAATTTGGAAGCGTACAACATCTTCATCTGACAAGATGAGCTCATTCCCAGCATCATCAAGGTTCTCATTCATTTCCTGGAACATACGGTGAACGAGGGCATGGCCTTTAAGGTTGAGATGTAACGTTGGAAATGTTTCAGATGTAAGAATTTCACATGAAAAGGTTCATTACCCACAAGAATCATGAAAACTCTCACATAACAAATTGTGGCAGTATGCAGCAAAAATTTAGAGTGATGTTAAGTACAATTCTAATTTCACAATCCTCTTTTACTAATCTAAATTGAAAATTACATCTGCAATTATCATGTCGTGAAACAAACGGAAAAAAAAACAGAAATATTGTGATCTTTGCAGACAGTACCAACTATGAAAGATTATTTATTAAGATAAAGATGAAAACATATATACTTATCAATTCCAAAATCATCTACAAAAATATCTAAAGGAGAACATGTCAGATAAGCTGGGGAACATGCCCAAATGCCTGATCTGTATACATTTATCAACATGTGAACATTCCCAGGCACAAACACACAAATTCAGCACCGCAATAGCCTACTGACAGCAATTTCTTAGCATAACATCCCTCTCCAGAGGTCAAGATAACTAGTTCAGGAGACTAGACGTCAATACACAGTTACACATGATACCTCAATAGCTGAAAAAAGAAACTGACTTGGTATACTACAGCAACAGCCCTTGATATAAACATTAAGAATATAGAGCAGCCCTATGCAAATTGAATTTTTTAAAGGAAATTATATGAAGACTTTCTATGTTATTCTCTGGCATTTTTTTTTGTTAAATCTCATTTCTCAAGTTATGAGAAGACATCAACTGAAGACATCCTACAATCCCCCCCCAAGTCACCATAGAATGATAGAATCATCATTATGGTTATCAAGAATGTGTAGAATTAAGAACTGCACTAGTAATTCGTAGTTCATATTTACTTGAAAATTCTGGTACAAGGCAGAATGTTTTATGACAATCTACACATGCAAAGTGCTTCTAATGTTTGAATAGGGAAGATGTATATAAACTAAAAGTCTGTATTCGCCTCTTCATATCAGATGTATATCTGTTACACCTAAAAAATATGGAGGGGTTTCGTCCGCGTGCGCGCCCAAGTCCAAAATCCACGTCCAAACTCCGAGGTCTCCGCGTCTGATGCGATATCAATCTCCACGAGACATCGATCTCCACCAGGCTACGCTTATTCCGTTTGCTTCGAGTATGTGAGGCCTGAGAAAGCTAAGAAGGCCCAATACTATTTTACGTGGCGGATTGAGTTTGCAATGCATCCTGCCCGTCTGAGACTTTCTGATCTGATCTCTAATAAATAAAAAAAGAACAATATCAATCTCCCGTCTGTCCATCCTGACACATACCGGCCATACACTGTACTCCCTTGGTTCAAAAAATACTAGATCAGTGTCATGTTTTTTAGTACGTCAAGTCTAAATAAATTTGTATAAAAAATACTAATATTTATTATACTAAATAGGTACCATTAAGCTCATTAAGAAACATATTTTTATAGTACATTTATTTGATGTCATAGGCATTAATATTTTTACCTATACTAGATATATAATCGTGTGTTGCACAAGGGCCATGAACTATTGCCCACGTCCACGATGCACGTGGCTTACGGATCTACACGATATATGTGATAAAGATCATGAAACGGGCTTTGTATTTTCTATGTAATGAGATTTGTAAATTTTCTTAATATGTTCGTCTAAGCTGCAAGTCACATGCGTCGTTGTAGACATGAGCAAAAATCCGTGAACCCGGTGCAACGCACGGGCATATATCTAGTTATACAAACTAAAGTTTCTATTCACCTCTTTATATAAGGTGGAAGCACTTAAGTGAATTGGAATCCAAAATCCACTACAGACCATATATGGTTAAAGTGCAATTGCAGTTAGAAGAAAGTGCTAAAATAGGGGGGCTGGAGCTGGCTGGACAAAGGAAGTTGGGTCAGAACGAAGTATGCAGGTGGTGCCTTCTCATAACATGCCAGAACCAGGATCACCCAAAATTCTTAGCAAGTCCAAAATCCCTGTAAACCATTATTTTTTCCTAACTTCCTGCACAACATCTCAATATTACCCTAGATTTTTTATTACAATATTCATGGGTGAATTGACTGAGAACCTTTCAAAAAATAGATGTTATCTATTGCAAATCCCAAAATCCAACAAAAAATACAGCTAATGCCTGCCCATCAAACAACAAGTCATAAACTAGTATCACATTGCCATACAGAAATGAAGGAAACACTAAGGACAAAACAGATGCATAGACAAAGTGAAAACCATAAGATGGCCCATTTATCTAGCAAACGACTGTGCTATGCAAATGAGACTCACAGATTTACCAAATGCAACTTAAGGCAACACTACAACTAATCCATGAGATGTTTCTGTCCCTTGTGTTCTTGCAAACAATCAGGAAATGCACTCTCCCCGGCATTTTTTTCCCAAAGAAATGCACATCACAATGGGGTAAAATGCATCGGCACCGGACAGGTCGCTAAAGACTAAATCTGCTCAAAGGCTACGACTGGCGCCCCCGTTTCCAGCTCGCTCTAAACAGATCAGACGGTGTAAATACCAGAGATGGTACATGAAATAGAAGCAAGATGTCAAGGAATCCACCTTCGCGAGCTTGATCTCATCCTGGAGCTCGTGGAGGCGGTTGTTGAGGCGACCGAAGCGGTTGATGTTCTGCTGGTCCTCCCACGTCACCTGCGCCTCCGTGCCGTCGCCCTGCGGAACCAATTCCCACCACAACAACACCGCTCGGATTAAGACAGGATGAAGCCAAGCTAGGGAGGGGGCGTTTTTGCCTTGGGGGCCTAGGGTTTGCTCTGCCACTTTACCTGCTGCATCTCCGGTTCTCTGTGTGCCGCGCTGGCCGCAGATCAGAATCGAGGGCGTCGTCCTCCGCTGATCCGCGATTCGGGCTAGTGGATTGCAGCCGCTGCGAGATTTGGTCGGGGCTCGAGCAGTCGATCCGGAGGGGAAAAGGGAGGAGGGGGAAGTTCAAGGATGCCATCAACCTGGAGGGAAGATTAGTAGTACTGGAGTCGTGACGATATGGCCCTCTTTCTAGTTCAGGTGCTTTTTTTGTTTCCCTGCCCCTCCCGCAACCTTAGTCTTGTGATGCTTGTCTGCATGTGTAACAGAAGTTTGAGTTTCAGTCTTTCAGAAGCTCTTTTACCCAGAAGAACCCAGAAAATAGTTTCATTCATTCCGCGGGTGTATATGGATTGAAGTTAATGGTCCTGAGCCCATGAATTCTTTTTTCAGTTCGATTTCACACGGTGCATGTGGGGTACATCGCTTACCCTATTTCCCAGCAAACCTGTGAGTGCCAGAAAACACTGGAGATCAGGGCATGCAATGTAGGTCTTCTCTGCCTAAGTTGTTTAGTATCATTTGCACAATTGCACCCTTACCTGGCCGTGCTCTCACCAGCTTCGGTGATGTTTGGGAAAGTATTTAGTGATGCAGTCCAAACATAGACTTAGCATTCTTTTAGGGATGGAGGTAGTATGTAAAATTTTTCTGGCGTCGATCTTGTAATTTGAATGGCAGGAGATGCGGTGGGCTCATACCCGTGTACTTCAGTAGAAGATTGAAAAGAAAAAGAGTTCCCGTGTGCTTCAGTACAAGATTGAAAAAAAGAGTGTCCCTTGCTTAGAGGATGCAGTTGTACAATAGTTTGAAGTCAAAGCATCTTGAGTTAAACCAAATTTATACAAAAGCATTAATATTAATAATAATAAGTATCATTAGATTTTAGATAAATATATTTTATATAACATAGTTTTTTTTTTATATTATATAAATATTTGATATATTTTTATCAAACTTTAAACAGTGTAAATAAAGAGAGAACTAGAATCCTATACGTATTTTGGTTGGAGTACAGTACCGTGTGAGTTTTGACTGGTCGCCAACTCGCCTCGACGCAAACGCGAGGTGACAGTGAGAGGTTGGGGGGCCCCTATGTGGCCGGAGGGGAATGCGTGTGAGATTCCACTCACACGGTCACACTCCCAGTCCCAGGTCCAGATGCATGTCCTTTTCCTTTGACCTTTCAGCAACTCCCATGGATGGATGCAACTGCAACTTGCAACTCATCAGGAACATGTGATTCCTGGGGGTCCTACGCCTCACGTGTCCATGACTCGTTAATATGCGGAATAAAATCAATCAGACGGCAAATAATGCATCTTGTCAAATCACAGGTTCATCAACCTCCATCCATCTATAATAATAATATAATTGTATTATCAGACGATGCTGTACAACGAATCAATCCAGCCCCCGCACGTTACAGGTTCAGAATTTCCTCCCGACAAGCATTCCAATCTTAATTGTTAATTATTATGCCAAGAGATGTATATTATATGGGAAAAATGGGAACGCCCATCTATCACTCCGTTTCCGTTTTGTCCCAGAAATATTGCTCAGACTTTTCATCTGATCTAGATGCTAATATCGGAGACAAAATTTTAATGGAGTACTAGACTGACGATGTGGGTTTCATTCATAGATCCAACTACGATGATTTGTCCAATTTCATAAAGGTGCTATGACAAAGCTACCTAATTATTTTATGAAGAATTCTATGCCCAAGTTCAATTCGCATTCTTTAGTCAGATGTATTTTTGAGAGTTAGATCCAAGACACTGACCGGCCATATGTATTTCCTTGCATGCTCGAGGGTCTAGAAAAAAAAACCATACAGGTCCAAAACCCGTGTGGATAAACCAAAATGATGCAAAGTTGTACTAGTTTTTTTTCAAGTCTTGCCAAATGGACGAGAAAAAGCTTTTCCAAAGACAATTAGCCTGTTCGCTTCAATCTTTCAGCGGCTTTTCAGCACTTCAGCAGCTGAGATCTCTCTCATAGAACATTATTGAAATAGCCTAGTCAGCCCTGCCGAACAGGCTCAATGTATTTGTGTT
>JAHUYU010002359.1:0-11017 GCA_030439765.1 Tripidium arundinaceum | reverse complement strand
AAACAGTCGTGGGTTTGACAGGAGCCGCACACTCAGGGAACAAACGGGAACCGGGATGTTCAGGTTACCTACCTGCCTAAGGTCCTTCCATGTTCCCCGCATATACATTCTCCCCTCCAGTGTGCGCATCATCTTTTCAACTTCCCAGCTCGAATTGAGCTACTCAGCTTCGCGGTTGGAACGAGTTATCCGGTCAGCTATGTGAAAGGTTGTGTTCAATCTCGACCAAGGTCCAACAACGGTACGGTCCTTAACCGACACAGGCCGGATTAAACATGCACACAGAACCTCCATATCTTGCTGCCTCTCAGTCACCAGATCCCGCCCGGTCTCGATTTATCAACATCCACATGATTCTTTCCCATGATAGCAAATATAGCCAACCGTATCAGAGTAGCCACCTATCATGCAGGTGACAGTAATCACCTGACTTTCTACTGGTCTAAACATGGCTAAGCATATAACGACCTACTCATACTAGTAAGGTATATATATATATATATATATATATATATATATATATATATATATATATATATATATATATAGGGAGAGTATATTCAGTAGCCGGCTACAGAATAAGTTATTCTATAGCCACCTCTATTTATGATAATTTTTATACTAATTTACGATAAAGTGAATACATATTTACTATAGTTGTGTTACTATAACATATGGAGATATTTACCATAACATTATAGTAAATCACATAGTAAGGAGTAACTGTAATCTCGTCAATTAGCATAGTAATTATCGTAACTCAAAGTGGCTATAGAATAAGTTATTATGTGGCCAGCCACAGAGTAATAGTTCTATATATATATAATATATATATATATAGACGCACTATTCTGTAGCTGGCCACAGAATAAGTTATTCTGTGGCCACTGTGAGTTACGATAATTACTATACTAATTTACGAGATTATGGTAACTCCCTCATAAGTGATTTACTATAACATTATGGTAAGTATCATCTTGAATTAATAATAACCCATGTATCGTAAATGTGTATTGTCATCATCGTAAATTGGTATAAACATTATCGTAAATTAAGGTGGCTATAGAATAAGTTATTCTGTGGCCAGCTGCAGAATAGCCTTACCGTATATATATTCATCCAACTCCTATCAACTTAATGTATCATACAAAAGGTATATTCAATTGTATTTTTAAAAGATAGATAGGAGGCTTAAGAATGCTCCGGGGCTTGCTTGGGGTTCGACACAATGTCAGTGTTTGTTAGCTGACACTCGCTTGGCGAGCATCTCCCATCCTAGCACTTGCTTAGTCCTTCCATCTTCAGGATCCGTCCACCAAACACCGTTTTCTGGTTCGGCTTCATCATCACGTCCTTCAGTTCATCGCGTCGGGCATCTAGCATACCTAGATGAGATGCAATAGTGCAAGTGCATGTATATAAAGAAAGCACACATGATGCATTCATAAAGCACACATAAAAAGAACATAAGCACCTAGAGTTGTTTAACTAACATCACGCAAACCAAACATACTAAGATAGCAAGAAGGCAACACCAAGCATGACACACCCCAGACAACTTAAGTTAAGCTATTGCAGGCATTTATCAATCAAGAACTAGCTAAGCCTAGCATCATATAAGAACTAGGGCTGCTGTGAACAACACTAACATTGCCATCATTATAATCATTGGGTTGACAAGTTATAGCTAGCACACACAACTAACAGATCAAAGGTGATTAAAGTGTTTTACTTTCAGGTTAGCCACCTCAAACACACCAAAACATAACCAGCACAACAATCTTGTTAACAAAAGACACTCGGAGATCATGTGGAACAACACGCATACTAGATCATTGATTAGTTAACTAGTTGAGCACCATTAGATGTAGTTGCAATGATACTTAACAAGATTACACAAGGTCTCAGATATGTCAACAATTATTGTAAACAACACTAAGCTTAAGCAATCAATTTAAGTATAGCATATTCTAGACTGCAGCACAGCAGTCACTTGTTTTACCCATAACTAGAGTTATAAACATCCAATGAGGTTGATATTAGACTTTATGGAAATCTAATGAAATTGTCTACAACTTTGTTATTAACACCAAAAGCTGATTCATTAGTTAACAAGGTTGAAAACCACTAGGAAGCAGAACTGTACAAATAAGGACAGAAAACTGATATGAACTTCAGAGGTGCATATCTGGAGTTCTATCCAACCAACAAACATATTCTTAACTTTATAGAAATATTATTAAGTTATCCATAACTTTCTTATTATCATCTCAAGATGATTCAATAGTTAACAAGGTTAAATAACACAACGAAGCAAATCTGTCCAGACTTGGACAGATTCGGGCATTAAACTTTAAACATTTGTAACTGGAGTTCTAGACCACCAAAAGGTGTGTTCTTTACCATTTTGGAAAGCTTAAGAAAAGTACTACAACTCTTTAGTTATTGTTGGGTATTCTTAACGTCATTACCAAAAATGATAACGGCGCCAAAAATGCCAAACCTATCTCTCATGCCACTTAAGCCAAGTTGTCGTCCCCAGCATGACATGAGAGACGCGGTATTGAAATATGCATTTGCTCTTCTACTAAATAAATAAATGGGTATCTGCAAGCGCACAGATAATACCGATGTAGCATTTTAACCAGGAGTATTCCAGGTATCGTTATTTATATTTTTACCACTGGGAAGGGATTTACTAATGATGGTGGTGGAAATGAATGAGGAATGAGTATCATTGCATGTGTAATAGAGGATGTTCATCTATCTCAATCAATACAGGGTAAGTGTCACATAAAATATAGATAAAATATGAATAGTGACAAAAGATAAATAACTGATCAGCATAACTAGCCACATAAAATAATGATAAGCACCTCAACAGATATTCTAGCAAGACATTAGCATGGTACTAGGATGAACTACAAGAATATTTCCTACGTCATTCTAACTATAAAGTCTATCATATCATAATTAGTGCAATTATACTTGGCAATCATTGTAAGACAAGAAGATTACGCTCATGCATAGTGAGATTACTAAGGAAGATGAGAAACATAGCAATCACTTCCCCGTAATAATTCTGCTCTGCTTGTCCTATACACGGGAGGAGGACTATATAAGACTAAACGGCGATGTCATTCCCGCGAACTACCTCACGATCCGGCATATAGGGTACAATCGCAGATAAATACTGTATAGGCACCATGCCTACACAATATCTATCATTTACCCATTGATCTGATGGATAAACACTATACGATCCTAAACATGTATATAATTCCAATCTAACTAAGCCAAGCATATAATCATGATAAACTAGGAACGATATAATTGAGAACATAATCAAATAGAGCAAAGTCATAATCAATATAATGAAATAGAGCAAAGTCATATTCATATAATGAAGAACAAAGATGAACAATGAAGAACAAATAGAGAAATTACCAAGAATCCTCTTGACAGAACCGGAAACCAATCGAAGATTGACTCCTTCTAGTTTCTAATCCTATGTAGCTAATTCTAAACTAGAGATCTAGTTGATGTGGTGGCTCTAGAGCTTGATCAGGGGCTTCTCCTCTTGAAAACCACTAGGAAGCAGAACTGTACAAATAAGGACAGAAAACTGATATGAACTTCAGAGGTGCATATCTGGAGTTCTATCCAACCAACAAACATATTCTTAACTTTATAGAAATATTATTAAGTTATCCATAACTTTCTTATTATCATCTCAAGATGATTCAATAGTTAACAAGGTTAAATAACACAACGAAGCAAATCTGTCCAGACTTGGACAGATTCGGGCATTAAACTTTAAACATTTGTAACTGGAGTTCTAGACCACCAAAAGGTGTGTTCTTTACCATTTTGGAAAGCTTAAGAAAAGTACTACAACTCTTTAGTTATTGTTGGGTATTCTTAACGTCATTACCAAAAATGATAACGGCGCCAAAAATGCCAAACCTATCTCTCATTATTATTCATTCATCTCAAGAGGAGAAGCCCCTGATCAAGCTCTAGAGCCACCACATCAACTAGATCTCTAGTTTAGAATTAGCTACATAGGATTAGAAACTAGAAGGAGTCAATCTTCGATTGGTTTCCGGTTCTGTCAAGAGGATTCTTGGTAATTTCTCTATTTGTTCTTCATTGTTCATCTTTGTTCTTCATTATATGAATATGACTTTGCTCTATTTCATTATATTGATTATGACTTTGCTCTATTTGATTATGTTCTCAATTATATCGTTCCTAGTTTATCATGATTATATGCTTGGCTTAGTTAGATTGGAATTATATACATGTTTAGGATCGTATAGTGTTTATCCATCAGATCAATGGGTAAATGATAGATATTGTGTAGGCATGGTGCCTATACAGTATTTATCTGCGATTGTACCCTATATGCCGGATCGTGAGGTAGTTCGCGGGAATGACATCGCCGTTTAGTCTTATATAGTCCTCCTCCCGTGTATAGGACAAGCAGAGCAGAATTATTACGGGGAAGTGATTGCTATGTTTCTCATCTTCCTTAGTAATCTCACTATGCATGAGCGTAATCTTCTTGTCTTACAATGATTGCCAAGTATAATTGCACTAATTATGATATGATAGACTTTATAGTTAGAATGACGTAGGAAATATTCTTGTAGTTCATCCTAGTACCATGCTAATGTCTTGCTAGAATATCTGTTGAGGTGCTTATCATTATTTTATGTGGCTAGTTATGCTGATCAGTTATTTATCTTTTGTCACTATTCATATTTTATCTATATTTTATGTGACACTTACCCTGTATTGATTGAGATAGATGAACATCCTCTATTACACATGCAATGATACTCATTCCTCATTCATTTCCACCACCATCATTAGTAAATCCCTTCCCAGTGGTAAAAATATAAATAACGATACCTGGAATACTCCTGGTTAAAATGCTACATCGGTATTATCTGTGCGCTTGCAGATACCCATTTATTTATTTAGTAGAAGAGCAAATGCATATTTCAATACCGCGTCTCTCATGTCATGCTGGGGACGACAACTTGGCTTAAGTGGCATGAGAGATAGGTTTGGCATTTTTGGCGCCGTTATCATTTTTGGTAATGACGTTAAGAATACCCAACAATAACTAAAGAGTTGTAGTACTTTTCTTAAGCTTTCCAAAATGGTAAAGAACACACCTTTTGGTGGTCTAGAACTCCAGTTACAAATGTTTAAAGTTTAATGCCCGAATCTGTCCAAGTCTGGACAGATTTGCTTCGTTGTGTTATTTAACCTTGTTAACTATTGAATCATCTTGAGATGATAATAAGAAAGTTATGGATAACTTAATAATATTTCTATAAAGTTAAGAATATGTTTGTTGGTTGGATAGAACTCCAGATATGCACCTCTGAAGTTCATATCAGTTTTCTGTCCTTATTTGTACAGTTCTGCTTCCTAGTGGTTTTCAACCTTGTTAACTAATGAATCAGCTTTTGGTGTTAATAACAAAGTTGTAGACAATTTCATTAGATTTCCATAAAGTCTAATATCAACCTCATTGGATGTTTATAACTCTAGTTATGGGTAAAACAAGTGACTGCTGTGCTGCAGTCTAGAATATGCTATACTTAAATTGATTGCTTAAGCTTAGTGTTGTTTACAATAATTGTTGACATATCTGAGACCTTGTGTAATCTTGTTAAGTATCATTGCAACTACATCTAATGGTGCTCAACTAGTTAACTAATCAATGATCTAGTATGCGTGTTGTTCCACATGATCTCCGAGTGTCTTTTGTTAACAAGATTGTTGTGCTGGTTATGTTTTGGTGTGTTTGAGGTGGCTAACCTGAAAGTAAAACACTTTAATCACCTTTGATCTGTTAGTTGTGTGTGCTAGCTATAACTTGTCAACCCAATGATTATAATGATGGCAATGTTAGTGTTGTTCACAGCAGCCCTAGTTCTTATATGATGCTAGGCTTAGCTAGTTCTTGATTGATAAATGCCTGCAATAGCTTAACTTAAGTTGTCTGGGGTGTGTCATGCTTGGTGTTGCCTTCTTGCTATCTTAGTATGTTTGGTTTGCGTGATGTTAGTTAAACAACTCTAGGTGCTTATGTTCTTTTATGTGTGCTTTATGAATGCATCATGTGTGCTTTCTTTATATACATGCACTTGCACTATTGCATCTCATCTAGGTATGCTAGATGCCCGACGCGATGAACTGAAGGACGTGATGATGAAGCCGAACCAGAAAACGGTGTTTGGTGGACGGATCCTGAAGATGGAAGGACTAAGCAAGTGCTAGGATGGGAGATGCTCGCCAAGCGAGTGTCAGCTAACAAACACTGACATTGTGTCGAACCCCAAGCAAGCCCCGGAGCATTCTTAAGCCTCCTATCTATCTTTTAAAAATACAATTGAATATACCTTTTGTATGATACATTAAGTTGATAGGAGTTGGATGAATATATATACGGTAAGGCTATTCTGCAGCTGGCCACAGAATAACTTATTCTATAGCCACCTTAATTTACGATAATGTTTATACCAATTTACGATGATGACAATACACATTTACGATACATGGGTTATTATAATTCAAGATGATACTTACCATAATGTTATAGTAAATCACTTATGAGGGAGTTACCATAATCTCGTAAATTAGTATAGTAATTATCGTAACTCACAGTGACCACAGAATAACTTATTCTGTGGCCAGCTACAGAATAGTGCGTCTATATATATATATATTATATATATATAGAACTATTACTCTGTGGCTGGCCACATAATA
The DNA here is from genome assembly GCA_030439765.1 of Tripidium arundinaceum. Classification (NCBI taxonomy): domain Eukaryota; kingdom Viridiplantae; phylum Streptophyta; class Magnoliopsida; order Poales; family Poaceae; genus Tripidium; species Tripidium arundinaceum. The sequence goes on along the minus strand of JAHUYU010002359.1, from coordinate 4,225 downwards.
ACTTATTCTATAGCCACTTTGAGTTACGATAATTACTATGCTAATTGACGAGATTACAGTTACTCCTTACTATGTGATTTACTATAATGTTATGGTAAATATCTCCATATGTTATAGTAACACAACTATAGTAAATATGTATTCACTTTATCGTAAATTAGTATAAAAATTATCATAAATAGAGGTGGCTATAGAATAACTTATTCTGTAGCCGGCTACTGAATATACTCTCCCTATATATATATATATATATATATATATATATATATATATATATATATATATATATATATATACCTTACTAGTATGAGTAGGTCGTTATATGCTTAGCCATGTTTAGACCAGTAGAAAGTCAGGTGATTACTGTCACCTGCATGATAGGTGGCTACTCTGATACGGTTGGCTATATTTGCTATCATGGGAAAGAATCATGTGGATGTTGATAAATCGAGACCGGGCGGGATCTGGTGACTGAGAGGCAGCAAGATATGGAGGTTCTGTGTGCATGTTTAATCCGGCCTGTGTCGGTTAAGGACCGTACCGTTGTTGGACCTTGGTCGAGATTGAACACAACCTTTCACATAGCTGACCGGATAACTCGTTCCAACCGCGAAGCTGAGTAGCTCAATTCGAGCTGGGAAGTTGAAAAGATGATGCGCACACTGGAGGGGAGAATGTATATGCGGGGAACATGGAAGGACCTTAGGCAGGTAGGTAACCTGAACATCCCGGTTCCCGTTTGTTCCCTGAGTGTGCGGCTCTTGTCAAACCCACGACTGTTTCCGAATTGTACCAAAGATGATCTAAGGCTACCGTGGCTGGTGGGACTGGGTTTGTGTTATGGATTTCTACCCAGCTGGTTGCAACTGATTTGAATCGCTGTCTCTCCCAGATAGTGAGAAACTTGGTCACTGTCCAGCATTCGTAGTGATACTTGATGGAACATGATGGTTATGCTGATTATGATGATAAACTGGATATGGTTACTATTGTGATGCTCGTTAATCAAGTGATTGCTATAGAACATGTGCAAATTCAGTTTTAAATAGCTCTACTCAAATCGATGCTAAAATATTGATAAAAATATTGAAAGTAAGGTTTATGATAGTAATGCTCTTTTGCAAAGTTATGCTATCCAACCACCTCCACCAAATAAGCCTTGCATGTCCTTAAGAGTCTTTTTATTTCTCTCCTGTCGAGTAAGTCTAGCTGAGTACATTCGAGTACTCAGGGTTTATCCTACCATGTTGTAGGTGAAGCTCTCGGCCTGTTGAAGTTGGTGGCTAAGTGCCGGTGGGCTCGGCGACTCCGTATTTGTTCTTATCTACATGCTTTTGCTGGAGAATGTCATTTAAGCTAGCAATATATTTCAACTTATGTTATTGTAACCATTTCAAAGCTATGTTGTTTTCACTAATCAGATTTGAACTCAGTACTGTATTATTTATTTGTGAACTTAATTGTAATATTATTTTCGCTGCAAACTCTATGTATGTGATGTGTATTTGCTTAATCATGCGGTCTTGGTTGTGATGTGGATTTACTGAGGTCATTCGTGATACTCGGCGGACTACCGGGTTTATATAAGTGAAAGGGTGTGCGTGTCAATGTGTTAAGCGGGGACAGCCATACTCGATCTTGTATAAATTGGACGGTTCTGTCACAAAGGGGAGGAAGGATAAGGAATGGAGGGAAGGAGGCATGGGGAGGGTTGAGATATGCCTCGCTGCCATCCTCGCCGCCTGCCGGGCCTCCGGCAGGCAGCTCCGACGGCGGCGGAGGCCGCACTAGGGTTGACGGAGGGAGGCACTCGCTGGGTCGCGGAGCCGCGCGAGCCTTCCGAAGCGGACGATGCGGGGGTGAGCATACATGAAGGAATATAATAGATTGATCAACTTTCCCCGTCTCCCTAAAATATAACACAAATATGATGAATGACTCCAGAAGTCTTAGAAGATCCTGGGTAAATCAGTAGTCACCATCACTGATCTCGCAGTCAGTGTAGAACCCACCAAAGCTCTCCTGCCCACCACTGAACATGTCTCTACTTGGATGAATAACCGCAACCCTTTGATTCTGACAGCCCATGCAACAACCTGAACAAAAGTTATAACCAGTAAATCCATGTCTCTTAAAAAGCAGTGATTAATCCACAAGATACATTGATGAGATAGAATAGAGGCCATGCACCAGTTAACAGCAAGGAATATGGTTTCTGAAGTTCGCAGACTGTGTAGGATTATTTCATAAATAGTTTAGAAAATACCACAGGAACTAAAAAACCACGAAAACAGATAACATAAAGGGACTCCTAAATGCCAAAGTCCAAACTTTTGCCTGATTTGTCTTCACAGCTATAAGTCCGAGTCATTATATTAAAAAAATGCTTCTAAGTATCATGCGCAAAACATGTCTAAGATTGCTTCTGAAGAAAAGACATGTCCAAGCACTAACAGCCTAATGAATGAAAAGCTATTCCTTTAAATATTTCTGTAATGATAGAAATTCTTATATAAATTAGAACAAAAAAATTCATTTTCTGGTAAATCATCAGCAGGAGTGTGTCAAATGTTTGAATAAAGAGCTATTCCTTTAAATATTTCTGTAATGATAGAAATTCTTATATAAATTTGAACCAAAAAAAATCCATTTTCTGGTAAATCATCAGCAGGAGTGTGTCAAATGTTTGAATATGGAACTCTGAGCTTCTGAAGAAAACACAAGCAGTTTGATTTGGGCTTGGGGGGGCTATGGCATCCTGCATGTTCTTTGTTACTGTGTACTCCTTCCATTTTTTTTACATGGTGTGATATATTTTGGTGGTTTTTTGAGATTTACAAGGCTCGCATCAATTTCAATGCACTAATGGTCTAGTTTACCCTATCAACTTCACTCTTAGAACCAGGCTCTGCCCATGCATGTATGCGTGCTGCTCTACCAGGCTGAGTATATGACTGGTTGCATGCTAAGTGCAGATAAAAAAAGGCGCCATATTAACTGCACCAGCAAGTGTATATACAGAAGTAAATGTGATAATTTGGTCAGTCTGGCTAGTAATTGGTCTTTGAGCCCAAACAATGCACGTCCTGTATGTAAAAACAGAGGGACTACTGTACAAAGTAAAAACAGTATTTTTGCATAATAATACGGCAATAGATTCAGTTATATGCAATATCGGTAACTAAAAACAGCATAGGCTCAGTAAACAAAAACAACATAAATGCAGTATAGGCAATAATAAATCTTAAGAATAAAGAGACTCGATGGGAGCAAATAGAAGCATAGACAAGCCATCTGGACCAGACCCGATTGTGCAGCACTGGTAAACATCACTACCGGAATCAGACGCTTTGCCTAGTACCCCAGGCACTCGGCAAAGGGCCTTTTGCACTCGGCAAAGGCTTTACCGAGTGTTGCACTCAGCAAAGGGCTCTTGGTAAAAAAATTATCGGCAAAGGCCTCTTTGCCGAGTGCTATTTATCGGGCACTCAGCAAAACATTTGCCGAGTGCTAGCCCGGCACTCGGCAAAGAAAAGTCGCCGTGACGGCGTGCGACATGGTGACGGCAGCTTTGCCGAGTGCCAGGGCCAAGGCACTAGGCAAATCCCACAGCTTTGCCTAGTGCCCTGGCCCTGGCACTTGGCAAAGGTGCTAGCTTTGTCGAGTGCCCTGGCCTTGGCACTCGGCAAACCGAGCACCTTTGCCGAGCGCTATAGCCATGGCACTCAGCAAAGCATGTTCCCAGGTGCCCAGGAATGGTCACTTTGCCGAGTGTCATAGCCATTGCACTCGGCAAAGACACCCTTTGCCGAGTGCAACACTAGGCAAAGTGACTAACAATAGCTTTTTTTTATTTTTTTTACCTTCCATCCAAACAAACAGAAGATATATATAACAAACATCACCAACATCACATATATATCACCAACACCACATATATATCACAAACATCACATATATATCACAAATTCCACATGTCTCACAATATATCACAAGTAATCCAAGTGCTGGGCAATTAAGTTCACATGTCTCACAAATCAGTTCAGAAACATGTCTCACAAGTAGCATTACCAAGTTGGCCAACAAGACTGATCTGGTGAAAGATTTAGTGAAGCATGAGGATCATTCGATGCCGCCGATTGATTCTGCACAAAGGAGAAGAGATTGCATGTGTGAGACAAGATAAACATATACCATACATAACTAAAACTTTCGTACTCATATG
>JAHUYU010003461.1:0-11215 GCA_030439765.1 Tripidium arundinaceum | reverse complement strand
ACTAAAAAAACAAACTTACCTGCGCAGCTGGCGAGCAAACGGTGGCGATGGCGAGCAGGCGCCGGGCCCGGGTGGGGGGCGGCGATGGCGAGCAGACGGCGGCCGTCGGCGAGGAGAGGCGGGCGAGCAGGTGGCCGACGAGAGAGAGCACGAGGGAGAAGAGAGGCCGGTAGATATTTTAGAGCCTGTCGGCCAGGGTCCTATCAACCTTCGGAAAGCCGATATGTATATCCGGCCGATAGGGCCCACTTGGCTGTCGTATCCAGCCACGTTAGAAGCCCAGTCGGCTCCTGGACGCCCAATAGGGCCTTTCGGCCCTCCACCTCCAGCAGACAAGGTACTATCACCCTGTTCGCTGGTTGGTGGTGGTGCTGATTTGTGCTGGTTTCGGCTGATTCTGTGAGAGAGAATAAGCTGAAACAAGCTGAAATAAGCCCTGAACCGAACAAGCGAACATGGTGTATATTTACAATACTTTCAAAACAAATGCTAGATTTGCAATTAATCATTAAAAAAACATTATTTAAAAAAAATTCCAACAAGGTGTTGGATGCCAATTGTTGGCGCGTGGACCTGGGCCTGTTGCTGCGTTCTTGCGGCCCGCCCGTTCCAAGCTGCGTAGTTGGGCCGTGGGATTTGCTTTAGGCTGGCCTTTTTTTTTTGTTCATTCAGACCAGGCAGTTTCTTCTCTGTATTTTTTTTGTTCCAGTCAGGCCAGCCAGGCATGAAGTCTTGGAACTCAGATATACAACTCCGTCCAACTGAATGCCATTAGCACCTAATGATCTTCTTTTTTCTGTACCACTATCTGTCAACCGAAGGACAGGTACACGCAACACCAATAATATTGACCATTAAATAGGAATGAGTTGCAATGCATAAGTCTATATATATGCTAATGTAGAAACCAAACATCCATGCACAATACTCCCTCCGTCCCTAAATAATTGCCATATTCGCTTCCCGAGAAATAATTTTGACTAAATATATATAAAAAATATTAATATTTATGGTACAAAATTAATATCATTAGATAGATCGTTGAATCTATTTTCATAATAAATTTATTTGGAGATACAAATGTTGCACGTATTTTCTACAAATCTAGTCAAACTTACGGCACGAAAAAAACGACAGTTATTTAGGGACAGAGGAAGTATATGACATGTAGATATAGATTCCTTGCAACATTTCGCACACGTGGGGATATGCCATAAAAGTGTTGTGTAAGTGATATATTCTTGTCAGTGTGCCAGGCACTGAGTCAAAACCATGTGTTCTAAGGGGTTGAATGGCATGGGAAAGTCGAAGTTGTCTTGTGGAGCAGAGCTTTGTCAATTCATCCTACGGTCATACAAGATTCCTACTCCAGTATTCCACTAGCTATATTCTTGAAAGTTAGCCCTTGTGAGTTTCTGCTATCACCCTGTTATTCAGCTTTTTTAGTTAGATATTTAGGGTTAGTTATTTTTAGTTAGGTTGTATGGTTCAATTTATTTAAGGTTATGGTTAGTTGTACCAACGTTATTTTTAGTTAGTAGGTTTAGTTTTGGATAATGCTTTTAGATTACGGCTAATTCAGTTAGTAGTTTGCTGTTAGGGTTAGTTTACATTTAGTTTATTTTGTTTAGTTAGAGTGGGTTCGCATGGTACTTCTTTTAACTAACATGATACTTTGCACGATGCGACCAGGAATGTCAACCGATTTAGTCCCTTTTAGAATTTACTATGGCAACGGTGAAATCAGATATGGAAACAGCGGGGTAGACCTTAGCGAGTTCCAGGTCTTTCACAAAGAACCGAATTCGCCGTGAGATTATAGCCGGAAACAAGTTTTAGCCTGGCTGCATGAATACTTGGGTGTTCCGCCCTCTTAGCATCATTTCAAGATCAGTATGTTGGTGCCTAAATTGCGAGAGAATAGATGGAGGTGGGAGCTGTATGGGCCGGTAACTTAAGAGATGGCATTTTCTCGTGTCCAAGGCATTGGAGCGTCATTATTACAACATCATTCTTGTTGAGTTCCTGGATGGTGGCATGTAGGGTGAGAGTAGCAACACAGATGCAGTAGAGAACAACTTAGAGGGCGCAAATGCTGAGCAGACCTATGTTTGCGATCCTCAGGCGGTTCAGAACACGACAGAGGATGGAGAAGCGAAAGAGTATGGTCCGTACATGGAAGCTAACCAGGGTGAGGAGGATGAAAGAATCGTGGAACAGATGGAGGCTGACAATGCACAGCACCTCGCCTTCGTGGATAAATTTGCGGGTAGGAGCTTTGACGACGAGACCGATATTCCTGAGGATTTGGCTCACATAGCACCAGATGCCATGACGGTCAATAATGGTCATCATTCGTCGTGGGAGTATTCAAGGATTGAGGTCAAATAAGGGTAGATGTTTCATGACAAGGTTCATCTGCATGCAGCGAAACCATCTTCAGGGCGCGATAGAAAGAGAAAACAAGCACGTTGCATCCAGTAAAACAATGTAATAGACCCAGCAAATTAAATTTCCTAAGGCATGTTAGAACTAGTGGTGGACCTCTGAACATTAGAAGTATAGAGTTCCACATATACCATTGCAAGTCGTGCTTTGTTCACTTTCCCTAAGGCATGTAAGGCATGTTAGGATTAGTGGTGGGACTAGTTATCTTAGCTATCTAGAGTTCTACACATGCCATTTAGTATTTGCAGGTGTCAGTGTTTTTGACCGGCAGATATTTGGATCTTCGGGAACCCCGCTTGGTGCAAAGAGCAATCATAGTAGATATAGAGTTTATATTGGTTCGGGTCCTCGTTGATCAAGTAAAAGCCTTACGTTCAGCTGTTGCTTCTTGTATTACATCTCGGCGAGTTGCGATTACAATGTAGCTAATGGCCTAAGCTTGGATTTGATGGGGTACAACATGAGTCTATCTACCTATTTATATCCGGGACCAACTTGCTCTACAAGCTAAAAGTTGCGCCTTCTTTGGAATCTTGCCATAATCTTGGAGATATCCTTCCTGGAATAAGGCGTCGTATCTTGTCAGGTCTTCTCTGATCCGAAGTCGGTTGTTCGGCAATCCTTGTAGTCGGGATACCTAGGTGTATGGCACCGACAGCAGGTTTGGTCCATGTACTGCACTGGGTTAATATTAGAATGTGTTTGTTCATTCAAAAGTTTGTAAAGTTCTTTTAAGTTATAGTGGGTGATGTATGTTTATATGTCTGGAAAAGGAGAACAAATATTTTTAGTGTTGCTCGAAAAGTGTTAAAGTTAGTTTTTTGTCTGATGGTTGTGTTCGGAGAAGAGAAACACATCAGCTGATATTTGTGTCTAGAAAAAAAAAGATACAATATGAAATAGTGTAATCAGCCACTGGAGAGCCGACAAGCCAGTCGGCCACTGGAGAGCCGACAGGCCTATCGGCTGGCCGAATGCCGACTGGGCCTGTCGGCCGCCCAGCTGCCGATAGGCTGGCGTCGGCTGCCACGTCCGCCCTATCGTTTGCTGAGGTGCCTACAGGGTCCTGTCGGTCATCCAGAGACCGACAGGCCAACAGGATGCTATACCTACGATTTTTATATATTTACAATTATTCATTAAAAAATAGTTTTTTTAAAAAAAAATCCACGTTGTTGCCCCGCTCGGGTCACAAGCAGTCGCCGGCGAGTGAGCTACTGAGGACTGGCTATTTAAGCCGGTGTCGTCTCCTGTGAGCTGGCGGTGTGAGACTAAACAGCGCTAGTGTCAGGCAGCTGGCAAAGCTTGTTGTTGAGCTGTGGGCCTTCGCTGTTATCTTGTGTTGATGTGTCATGTGTGGCCGTGTGGGCTTTCTAAGAATTTTCACCAGTGTTGCGTGAGAAGTCGAAGTGGCAGCATCTCTGAGAAGAGCATTGGAAGAACTGTTGACATCCGAACGGGTCAAAGCTGCCTACGCGCTCGGCATCTCAGAACTGTATCTTGGATTCCTTTTGTCCCACACGTCCACACATGGACGAAACTCAAATTCGTACCTGTTCTGTAAAACTCAATTCGTATTGAGGCCGAAGAAGTGCTTCGTAATCTAGCAGGCAAAAATCCTGGCAGAGAAATCCCAAATTGCGTAGTTCATCAGCTCTCCAGGCTTAGCTAAGCATAAATCGCTGTGCCTTGCAAGAAGCGATAGATTTATTTGTTACTTGATGATGTAGAACTTTATAGAGATCAGCTTCGTAAAAATAAAATCTGCCTGCAATGTCTTGCCATTGCATAAATTTTAGGGGAACAAGTAAAATTGCTATACCCCAATTCGGTGATCAAACGGGCAGAGAATGGTATGCAAGATTCATGCTACGGGTTATGAAGCAGCTGCAGTACGCGGTACACCACTCCTACATTTCAAAACACATAAGGTGCCTGCCAATGTATCTTAGTATGCAGATGTGTCCTTGCGCATTTGCTGAGTAAAAGGATCACGGCGTGACACGTTTGATAGAAATAGTGCAATGGTGATTAGTTCCGTACGGTCGAATTAGTTCCGTACGGTCGAATTGCATACCATTGTTGAATCAGGTAGTGACACCTAACAGATTAAAGAAACACGAGGCAACACAAGATCAGCCAAACGGCTGGGCCGAAAGGCCAGCAGGTTCAGCCCAGCTTCAGCCGATTTGTGACCAGCCGAACAGAGATTGGCATAAGCGGAGGAGCAAAAATAGCAACACGTTTTGACGAAGCAGAAGTGAGCCTTACTGCTCCAGAGGCGAGAGCTGCTCAACCATGTTCTTCGGCCCTTTTTAGCGGCTTATCAGCCGTACTACAGCTTATTCTCTCTTACAAAACACTATTAAAACAACAGCAATCAGCTGTGAAAACCATCTGCCGAACAGGGCCATATGATGAAACAATTCATCTCAACATGGAAATGACCTGTACATATCCAACCATTCAATCCTACTGCAGAGTACAAATCTACTATTGGCGTAAATTTAGAAACTATCCTTGCAAATATCCATGCTACAGGTACGAGGCATTCCGTTATTTCTAAATTCTGACTAACAACTTTGGAACATTATCAGCAGTGCCCCGCTCTCCACTTCATTCCTCATATCAGAACTGAGATGTCTTTGTGCGTTTCCTATTCATGGTGCATCCTCATCATGCGGCTTAGGCTCAGGCTCAGGCTCAACCAAAGGTACAGTAACTTCTTCCCTTATTTCAGGCGAAATGCTGCCATAAACCTCTTCAGCAGGCGCTGCTCTTCTTACGGTTCCTACCTTCACATACTTGCTTGTGAACTTGTACTCCCAGTCATTCAAGGAACTGAGCTCCATTGGCGTTAGGCCAGATATATCACCATTCAGATCCTGTGGTTCAAAGGACATCTTGGCCAATGCCCTACTGGCATCTTTACCAGCAAATAACTCATACGCTCCGCCAGGTCCATAGAACATCCTGCACAGCGAAAATCGGTTAGAAAAAGGAAAAAGAATATCATGCCATAAGTGTTAACCACAATATGCTATGCATGGTAAATTGGCAGTGACATTGTCAGGACAAATTTTTTTGATGGGCCCATGGTATTTGAACTGCAAGTGATACATTATCTAGTTACTTTCATCAGAGGAAACAAAAGCAATTGTTTAAAAGCAATTTATGCATCATGCTCCAATAAGCCAAATGAGACTCCAATGCAGATATGTTTAAATGGAATTGTTGCTCTCCAAAAGCTTCCGGTAGCACCACATGAAAGTCATGATTCCATCCAAATAGGAGATTCAGTTAGACGTCAACAAAATTTGAAACTGATATATTTATCACTACAACTTATAGTTCACAGAACAACTAAATTCGTTCACACACAAAATAAAGATTTAGGATTGACAGTTGTGAGCACATATACAGAAGAAATTAAGCACAATATGCAGGAGTTTTCTTGGAGATTCCTACATTTCATAATTATTGCACAAATCTTTCACACATTCTTTTTTCTCATGGGGTTCATGGTTATACCATCTATGAGGAGAAATCAGCAACCTTCAGATTGTAGAGAAAACAAAATAAGGACATGGCCATGTTCTTGCTGATACAACCAAAAAAGCATGGGCAAGAAAAAGAAAATTTAGAAACATGATTATGTTCTTGGCTTATTGCTTATACTGCTTTGGCATATCATATGCTCGTCCCAAGTGAATCGATACCAAGGAGTGTTAGTACTATATGTGTGCTGGTGACGATAGGCAGCCAGACACTATGTGAATTAGTTAAATGACTAAATACCATGTTATACACTCATTAACTGAACCTACAGGCCAAGCATCAGAAGCTCCATCACAAAGACAGTTGTGCGTAATTTGAGGAGTTCTTCTGTGTTACTAATGTAAATGAACTGTTCTGAATGAAGAAGCAGTGAAGCAGGCATTGTTCTGAATGTGGGATGTCAAAGAACTTGTGGCCAACCAGATCTGTCGATACTGACTAGTGGAAATATCTCTGCTTTGGAGGGTGACTGGATTTTGGGTATGGTTGTCTGGCAGTCAAAGAGGCGTACTGCAATTCTGCAAATATAGTGCCCAACTGTCTTTGTGATGGAGCTTCTGATGCTTGGCCTGTAGGTTCAGTTAATGAGTGTATAACATGGTATTTAGTCATTTAACTAATTCACATAGTGTCTGGCTGCCTATCGTCACCAGCACACATATAGTACTAACACTCCTTGGTATCGATTCACTTGGGACGAGCATATGATATGCCAAAGCAGTATAAGCAATAAGCCAAGAACATAATCATGTTTCTAAATTTTCTTTTTCTTGCCCATGCTTTTTTGGTTGTATCAGCAAGAACATGGCCATGTCCTTATTTTGTTTTCTCTACAATCTGAAGGTTGCTGATTTCTCCTCATAGATGGTATAACCATGAACCCCATGAGAAAAAAGAATGTGTGAAAGATTTGTGCAATAATTATGAAATGTAGGAATCTCCAAGAAAACTCCTGCATATTGTGCTTAATTTCTTCTGTATATGTGCTCACAACTGTCAATCCTAAATCTTTATTTTGTGTGTGAACGAATTTAGTTGTTCTGTGAACTATAAGTTGTAGTGATAAATATATCAGTTTCAAATTTTGTTGACGTCTAACTGAATCTCCTATTTGGATGGAATCATGACTTTCATGTGGTGCTACCGGAAGCTTTTGGAGAGCAACAATTCCATTTAAACATATCTGCATTGGAGTCTCATTTGGCTTATTGGAGCATGATGCATAAATTGCTTTTAAACAATTGCTTTTGTTTCCTCTGATGAAAGTAACTAGATAATGTACCACTTGCAGTTCAAATACCATGGGCCCATCAAAAAAATTTGTCCTGACAATGTCACTGCCAATTTACCATGCATAGCATATTGTGGTTAACACTTATGGCATGATATTCTTTTTCCTTTTTCTAACCGATTTTCGCTGTGCAGGATGTTCTATGGACCTGGCGGAGCGTATGAGTTATTTGCTGGTAAAGATGCCAGTAGGGCATTGGCCAAGATGTCCTTTGAACCACAGGATCTGAATGGTGATATATCTGGCCTAACGCCAATGGAGCTCAGTTCCTTGAATGACTGGGAGTACAAGTTCACAAGCAAGTATGTGAAGGTAGGAACCGTAAGAAGAGCAGCGCCTGCTGAAGAGGTTTATGGCAGCATTTCGCCTGAAATAAGGGAAGAAGTTACTGTACCTTTGGTTGAGCCTGAGCCTGAGCCTAAGCCGCATGATGAGGATGCACCATGAATAGGAAACGCACAAAGACATCTCAGTTCTGATATGAGGAATGAAGTGGAGAGCGGGGCACTGCTGATAATGTTCCAAAGTTGTTAGTCAGAATTTAGAAATAACGGAATGCCTCGTACCTGTAGCATGGATATTTGCAAGGATAGTTTCTAAATTTACGCCAATAGTAGATTTGTACTCTGCAGTAGGATTGAATGGTTGGATATGTACAGGTCATTTCCATGTTGAGATGAATTGTTTCATCATATGGCCCTGTTCGGCAGATGGTTTTCACAGCTGATTGCTGTTGTTTTAATAGTGTTTTGTAAGAGAGAATAAGCTGTAGTACGGCTGATAAGCCGCTAAAAAGGGCCGAAGAACATGGTTGAGCAGCTCTCGCCTCTGGAGCAGTAAGGCTCACTTCTGCTTCGTCAAAACGTGTTGCTATTTTTGCTCCTCCGCTTATGCCAATCTCTGTTCGGCTGGTCACAAATCGGCTGAAGCTGGGCTGAACCTGCTGGCCTTTCGGCCCAGCCGTTCGGCTGATCTTGTGTTGCCTCGTGTTTCTTTAATCTGTTAGGTGTCACTACCTGATTCAACAATGGTATGCAATTCGACCGTACGGAACTAATTCGACCGTACGGAACTAATCACCATTGCACTATTTCTATCAAACGTGTCACGCCGTGATCCTTTTACTCAGCAAATGCGCAAGGACACATCTGCATACTAAGATACATTGGCAGGCACCTTATGTGTTTTGAAATGTAGGAGTGGTGTACCGCGTACTGCAGCTGCTTCATAACCCGTAGCATGAATCTTGCATACCATTCTCTGCCCGTTTGATCACCGAATTGGGGTATAGCAATTTTACTTGTTCCCCTAAAATTTATGCAATGGCAAGACATTGCAGGCAGATTTTATTTTTACGAAGCTGATCTCTATAAAGTTCTACATCATCAAGTAACAAATAAATCTATCGCTTCTTGCAAGGCACAGCGATTTATGCTTAGCTAAGCCTGGAGAGCTGATGAACTACGCAATTTGGGATTTCTCTGCCAGGATTTTTGCCTGCTAGATTACGAAGCACTTCTTCGGCCTCAATACGAATTGAGTTTTACAGAACAGGTACGAATTTGAGTTTCGTCCATGTGTGGACGTGTGGGACAAAAGGAATCCAAGATACAGTTCTGAGATGCCGAGCGCGTAGGCAGCTTTGACCCGTTCGGATGTCAACAGTTCTTCCAATGCTCTTCTCAGAGATGCTGCCACTTCGACTTCTCACGCAACACTGGTGAAAATTCTTAGAAAGCCCACACGGCCACACATGACACATCAACACAAGATAACAGCGAAGGCCCACAGCTCAACAACAAGCTTTGCCAGCTGCCTGACACTAGCGCTGTTTAGTCTCACACCGCCAGCTCACAGGAGACGACACCGGCTTAAATAGCCAGTCCTCAGTAGCTCACTCGCCGGCGACTGCTTGTGACCCGAGCGGGGCAACAACGTGGATTTTTTTTTAAAAAAACTATTTTTTAATGAATAATTGTAAATATATAAAAATCGTAGGTATAGCATCCTGTTGGCCTGTCGGTCTCTGGATGACCGACAGGACCCTGTAGGCACCTCAGCAAACGATAGGGCGGACGTGGCAGCCGACGCCAGCCTATCGGCAGCTGGGCGGCCGACAGGCCCAGTCGGCATTCGGCCAGCCGATAGGCCTGTCGGCTCTCCAGTGGCCGACTGGCTTGTCGGCTCTCCAGTGGCTGATTACACTATTTCATATTGTATCTTTTTTTTTCTAGACACAAATATCAGCTGATGTGTTTCTCTTCTCCGAACACAACCATCAGACAAAAAACTAACTTTAACACTTTTCGAGCAACACTAAAAATATTTGTTCTCCTTTTCCAGACATATAAACATACATCACCCACTATAACTTAAAAGAACTTTACAAACTTTTGAATGAACAAACACATTCTAATATTAACCCAGTGCAGTACATGGACCAAACCTGCTGTCGGTGCCATACACCTAGGTATCCCGACTACAAGGATTGCCGAACAACCGACTTCGGATCAGAGAAGACCTGACAAGATACGACGCCTTATTCCAGGAAGGATATCTCCAAGATTATGGCAAGATTCCAAAGAAGGCGCAACTTTTAGCTTGTAGAGCAAGTTGGTCCCGGATATAAATAGGTAGATAGACTCATGTTGTACCCCATCAAATCCAAGCTTAGGCCATTAGCTACATTGTAATCGCAACTCGCCGAGATGTAATACAAGAAGCAACAGCTGAACGTAAGGCTTTTACTTGATCAACGAGGACCCGAACCAATATAAACTCTATATCTACTATGATTGCTCTTTGCACCAAGCGGGGTTCCCGAAGATCCAAATATCTGCCGGTCAAAAACACTGACACCTGCAAATACTAAATGGCATGTGTAGAACTCTAGATAGCTAAGATAACTAGTCCCACCACTAATCCTAACATGCCTTACATGCCTTAGGGAAAGTGAACAAAGCACGACTTGCAATGGTATATGTGGAACTCTATACTTCTAATGTTCAGAGGTCCACCACTAGTTCTAACATGCCTTAGGAAATTTAATTTGCTGGGTCTATTACATTGTTTTACTGGATGCAACGTGCTTGTTTTCTCTTTCTATCGCGCCCTGAAGATGGTTTCGCTGCATGCAGATGAACCTTGTCATGAAACATCTACCCTTATTTGACCTCAATCCTTGAATACTCCCACGACGAATGATGACCATTATTGACCGTCATGGCATCTGGTGCTATGTGAGCCAAATCCTCAGGAATATCGGTCTCGTCGTCAAAGCTCCTACCCGCAAATTTATCCACGAAGGCGAGGTGCTGTGCATTGTCAGCCTCCATCTGTTCCACGATTCTTTCATCCTCCTCACCCTGGTTAGCTTCCATGTACGGACCATACTCTTTCGCTTCTCCATCCTCTGTCGTGTTCTGAACCGCCTGAGGATCGCAAACATAGGTCTGCTCAGCATTTGCGCCCTCTAAGTTGTTCTCTACTGCATCTGTGTTGCTACTCTCACCCTACATGCCACCATCCAGGAACTCAACAAGAATGATGTTGTAATAATGACGCTCCAATGCCTTGGACACGAGAAAATGCCATCTCTTAAGTTACCGGCCCCATACAGCTCCCACCTCCATCTATTCTCTCGCAATTTAGGCACCAACATACTGATCTTGAAATGATGCTAAGAGGGCGGAACACCCAAGTATTCATGCAGCCAGGCTAAAACTTGTTTCCGGCTATAATCTCACGGCGAATTCGGTTCTTTGTGAAAGACCTGGAACTCGCTAAGGTCTACCCCGCTGTTTCCATATCTGATTTCACCGTTGCCATAGTAAATTCTAAAAGGGACTAAATCGGTTGACATTCCTGGTCGCATCGTGCAAAGTATCATGTTAGTTAAAAGAAGTACCATAGCCGGAT
>JAHUYU010001048.1:0-16232 GCA_030439765.1 Tripidium arundinaceum | reverse complement strand
CGGAGATAGGTCTCTTAAGAGGTTCGCTTTTGAAAATAGAGCCAGTTTTCATCTCTGTGTTGGTATTTGTTAGTGTGAATTAGAAAATAGGAATTCTGCAAGCGCATAGATATACCATTGTAGCATTTCACTGGGAGTATTCCAGGTATCGTTATTTATATTTTACCACTGGGAGGAAGGTGGCATGAAAGAGATTGATAACTTATACTTATGATGGATCAATGAACTAAACACATACTCTAAACAGGGGTAAGTCAAATAATAATAATGAATGGATAAGTTAAATAATAATAATAGATGTATATGATAAGCATAACACTCAGAGAGACTCCAATATAGCAATAGCTAGTCTAATTAGAATACAAGTGAGATAAATTCCTAAGTTATTCTTAATTAGAAGTCAAAGTATAACATGTCATTGTATATACTAGCAATAGCAAAAGATTAACTATATATTTATACAAGGGGACATCTCTATGGAGAAACATAGTAAATATACTCCTTCATAGCGACTGAGGTCCTACTAGTTTATAAGTAAACCCATTAATACTACTTCGTACACTAAAAAGGTCTGGAGGGTATGCCAGGTGGTCCCAACAATAGTATATATATATGTGTGCGTACGCGCGTAAAGAAAAGAAAACCCTTATTTCCTTCTCAATCATATTGATGATATGAGACAAGATAGTAGCCCTGAAGATCTAAATGATATTGTTGATATCTTAGTTAAGCTTGTTGAAACAGGCATAAGAGTGTATAATATGGTTTACTACTTCTCACATTAGTGTTGCTTCTACTTGAGGCAACGACAAGTGTTTAAAGGGTTTTTTTTGCAATTATTTTAGTGACAATAAAGCTAAGAAATAATATGTGTGATAGTCCTTTGGATGATTGTCAAGAGCCGGAAGTGATATAATCGAGACACTCATGTCGTCCCTTGGAAAGCTTCGGCTAAAAAAGTCAGATAAGTAGTATTGTAAATTTCGTGCCTATATTTTGAACTATCAAATGCTGTTAGAACATTTATATTGTATTGTGGACGTTTCCACTTAATCATCAAATTTCAGATTTATTATGTTATTTATTATCCATATATCGAATGTCGTTGTAACTTTTATAATTGTTTACTAAATTAGCAAATGGTTTTACTAAATTATATATAAAAATTTCTATTCTTTGTGGTAAATAATTATTACTAAATTCTTTGTTCATGTTTGTTAACATTTATTACCGTTACAATGCAGCACCGACCCATCGGCCCATAAGCAATCAACTGCCACGTTTTCTTCCACCAGTGTACAGCAGGGCCATGACAACATTTTTGAGATATCCCTAGCCTGTCGCTTACGCTGTGAGTATAATAATACCATATATCTGGAAAAGGGTTGCTTGTCGGTTCCTCACAAAAAAGGAATATTTGTATTTGCGTGAAGAAAGAACATCAGATGCTCATTTTATTGATTGAGTACATGCATGGGAACACAAAGCCCACGAACATATACATGGTCGACGCGATCGAGTACGTGATGAGACCGATCGAACCGCAGTAGCCTGTTGGACATCGCACAGATCAAAAGCACTCCTTCAATTCATGCATGCATGACACGCTTCTATTTGACTTGAATGCTGACGTCGATCTTCCTGCGCGCCCGCTCCTTGATCTTGGCGACAGTGACCCTGAGCACGCCGGACTTGAGCTCCGCCTCCACGCCGTCCCTGCTGTACCCCGCGGGAGCAGCATCCGGGCGTAGATCACCTCGCCGCCCTGCTGTGCCCCCTCCTTGCTAGCTTCTGCCGCCGTGCCCCTTCTGGTCTGCTGCTGGGGAGCATAATCCGTGACGCCACCGCCGCCAGGGCTCCGCTGGCCCACGTCCCCACCGACGACATGGACCTTCTTCTTGATGACGAGCACGTCCTCGTCGATCTCCACGGCGAGGTCATCCCTGGACTGCCCAGGCACCTCGAACCACAGGTTCACCTTCTCGGGATCCTCCTCCAGCTGCCACCGTTCCTCACGTGGTGGCACCGGGTGCACCAGAACTGTTATTTTACCGTACCGGTGCATGTTATATGCCTTGTAGCGTTGGATTGAAATACACTACTAATTATAATGAAATATACATATTCGCAATTTCGCATGCATGCACTGAACTAGAAAAGAAAATGTATCGGCGAGCGAGCTCACCGAAGGCAGGGATGTTAAATGGATGCAAATCCGTCTGTGGGTTGCGATCCCCTTTCCGGCTGGTCGCACAACACACAGAAAGGGGCCGGGGCCTCCTCTGGGAAGAAAGGGAAGCCACCGCCACCGCTGCTGGTCTCCCGGAGGAATAGACCGCCGGCCGCACTGCCGACCCGTGGCTCAGAAGGGTGCAAGAAGTGACCGTCGACATTCTAGTTCCTTGCTGATTTCAATGTATCTCTAGCGCTCTCTCTCTACTGAGATCAGCAAGAAGATGCAAGGATGTCTTGTGTGAGAGGTGGAGAAGATTGTGAAGAAATTTATAGATAGGAAGATACAACAGATAGAGAGAGAGAGAGCAACTGACAAGGTTACCTTTGCTTGGCCCATGAATCAGAGGAATAAAGCGGTTTCTGCGTTGCTTTATCTTTGAAGGGATTTGCCATGCTGCAAATGATGCCAATCCTGTAGTTGCAAGGCAGAGAAAAGAACAATACCAGGTGTCACGGATGCAATTCTATTAGGCCTGTTTTGTTGTCTAGACTAGACTGAAGGAACCGGAAATTCTAATTAATGTACAAGACCTCTTGGTCCAGCACGAGAAACTAGATTTTCCTTCGGACACACTGGCGAAAAAGCAATTGTAGGGTGTGTACGCATAACGTGTGTATGACACTACGACATCAGTACGCAAATTTGCTAAGTTTTTTTTGGTAAGGAAGAGCATGTCTTCCATTAACCATTGGCTCTAGGCAGATCGCCAGAGACCAAAGCAGTTACCCTAAGCAACAGCCCTTGCCCCATACAAAGGTAGGCGATCAACCACTTTGTTGCATGATCTCGAACATACCTAGATCCCACATAGCACAAAAGACTCGCTAATGAAGTTTCTAATCTAACGGAACAAGCACCCATCCACACTCCTATCCATCCATGTTGGGGCCAGGCCTTTCTGCAAATTAATTTGTTGCATTTGTTTCAATTATAATTCAACTCATTCCAAATTCAGCAACTCATCAGTGCTGCTTGAGCTTCTGCTTGCAAAGGACTAGAGACTCTCTCCAATTTCCCACATCCCTCTTCCAGGAACTCACCATTGTTAGGCCCTCTACAGTGTGCTTCTAGAGTGACGCCCAAACATTCTTCTCTCCTTTCCAGGCATCACTCTCTATATTGCAGCTACCATTGCCAACTTCTGAAGATTCTGGGGCAGAGCAAGTTGAAGCTTCGGTGCCTTGCATCTAAAGAATAATTTTTCTTCTTTCCTGTGAGAGGAGAGAAGATGTTGGTGTTAGATGAAAGCCAATAGGCAGCACCTTTATCGTTGCATGCCTGGATAGCTTCGGTGCCAATTTTTTTACACACTGTAACTATGAAGACCGATGCTTGTTTATCCACTGTCGGACCCACTTTTTCCTTAATTTATTCCATACCGTGGAGGGCCTTATTGCAAGCAACAAAGCCCATCCACCAGCTTGAGTACTAGCCCTGAAAGATGCATCACATTGATCTTGTACATGTCCTCCGGTGGAGGTTCACACTCTAGCATGCTCCTCACTCCCTTCTGGCCCTTTGTTTTTTTAGTTTGTCGAACTCCTTAACATAGTAGGCAATTAGTGAGCAAATTTCTGAACCAGTGGCTCTTCTTTCTCCTGCATT
Source organism: Tripidium arundinaceum (assembly GCA_030439765.1). Taxonomy (NCBI): domain Eukaryota; kingdom Viridiplantae; phylum Streptophyta; class Magnoliopsida; order Poales; family Poaceae; genus Tripidium; species Tripidium arundinaceum. The sequence goes on along the minus strand of JAHUYU010001048.1, from coordinate 12,391 downwards.
GACTTTATATCTTGCTGACCACCCTTGCTATAGCAACACCCAAACCTGCAGCTAAGTCCCTGCATCAAGGCTCCAAATTGCCTTAACTGTTTCCTTTGCCGTCCTGCAGCTAACAAGCATGGATCGTACCTGCTCCAGATTCATCTGCCATGGCAGCAATTTGCTCTTTTGCACTTCAGAAATAGGAGGCCATAGTCCTCATCGTCTCTACTGCACATCGGGCAGATTGTTTCAGGTTTAAAGCCTCTCCTTGCTATGTTTCTCCTGACTACCAAATTGTTACGTGCAAATCGCGACACAAACATTTTGACTTTGTTTGGCACTTCAAGTTGACATCCTCTTCCAATCAAAACTAGCATCAACCTCTTGATTCAGCCTAGACCCAGAGGGTCCCTTGCTTGCTCATGTTCCCTCCTCCTCACTGCCACCTTATATGTATCCGTTTGTAGAGCTAGTATGGTTTTCACATCCGACTCCCAGAAAGTGTTCTTTCACCAATACCTCATTCCAAGAGCCACTAGTCGGGTTCATGAGCTCAGAAATCTGTGTCAACAAAGAAGCACCTCTAGGGTTGTTGTTTTGCGAGTCATTCCAACCGGTATCCATGGGTCAGTCCAAATGTCAAGTGAGTTACCATCACCTACCTGCCATACCAATCCCTCTTTAAGCAATTGTACTCATTGCAAAATACTCCTCCAAGTATAAGAGATGCCATCTCTTGCGCTGTACTGCAAAAGGTTGCTGTTAGGGAAGAATTTGGCCTTTAGGACTTGACTGCATAGAGTTTCTAGGTTTGTTAGGCCCGTAGTGCAAGTATGGCTAGGTTAAAAAGATGCAGATCACAAAAACCTAGTCCCCATCCTTCTTTTATAATGTCAGCTTATCCTAGCTCAACCAGTGGATTTTATTCTCCTTATCATTTTGGTTCCACCACCACTGTCCTGTCATGGAATTTAGCTCATCACATAGACCTTTCATCAGATTGAAGCACGACATGGCATATGGGGCAACTACCGATTAGGACCTCCTTTCCTACCTTTGATAATAGCTTTTCTTGCCACCCCTGTATCCATAGCCAGATCTTCCTTTTAATATACTAAAAATCTTTCTTACGTGATTTACCAAAGGATACAGGAAGCCCTAGGTGTTTCTCATTTTTTGCTTCTTGTGAAATGCAGAGTTCAGCTGGGACTTGATCTTTGTCTGTTTGTCTTGTGTTAGGATTGAACAGTACAGAGGATTTATCCCTATTAATCACTTGACCTGATGCTCTCTCATACACATCTAGAATCCTTGGTAACTCTCTAGCGTCATCCTTTTCGACATGCATCAAGATAAGGGAATCATCAGCAAAAAATAAATGATTTATTCGTGGCGCGTCCCTACAGACTTTGATCCCCTCAATCTTCGCATCCTCCTTCGCTTTCTGTAGCATGGCTGACAACACTTTTGCACAAAGAAGGAAAAGGTAGGGACTCAACCACTACTATAGATTGGGCTATCACTGCCCCCAGTACCATTATGTAGTAACCGGCGGTGGAAGTCTTCATCGACGGTTGGAGGGACGGCAGGGCCTAAAGTAAATTCAATTCAGCGTTGAAAAGTTGTATCACCATCGGGTGTTAGTTGGATGCGGCGGTGATGTTTGGGTTCCTTTTCGCCGCCATATTATACGTTAAGTCGCCTATGATACCCGTTATGGCCGTTGGCCCTAACACAACGTTTGGTGGAATCGGCGGTCCATTCTTTGCGACTGTTGGTTGTCCCAACTACCAACGCCCTCTCATCACCATTACTTTCGGCGGGAGAAGCCAAAGAGATCACCCAATGCTCTACATATACTGAAAGCCCACTACCCTCTGAAACCACCCTTCTTCCTCGTCGGTGGATGAGTCATTTCTCAGAAGCTTGAAGCCGCTGTCCGCCGACATGCTTGCAATTGGATGAAGAAGGGGGTGAACAAGGAAGAAGGGTGGTTTCAGAGGGTAGTGGGCTTTCAGTATATGTAGAGCATTGGGTGATCTCTTTGGCTTCTCCCGCCGAAAGTAATGGTGATGAGAGGGCGTTGGTAGTTGGGACAACCAACAGTCGCAAAGAATGGACCGCCGATTCCACCAAACGTTGTGTTAGGGCCAACGGCCATAACGGGTATCATAGGCGACTTAACGTATAATATGGCGGCGAAAAGGAACCCAAACATCACCGCCGCATCCAACTAACACCCGATGGTGATACAACTTTTCAACGCTGAATTGAATTTACTTTAGGCCCTGCCGTCCCTCCAACCGTCGATGAAGACTTCCACCGCCGGTTACTACATAATGGTACTGGGGGCAGTGATAGCCCAATCTATAGTAGTGGTTGAGTCCCTACCTTTTCCTTCTTTGTGCAAAAGTGTTGTCAGCCATGCTACAGAAAGCGAAGGAGGATGCGAAGATTGAGGGGATCAAAGTCTGTAGGGACGCGCCACGAATAAATCATTTATTTTTTGCTGATGATTCCCTTATCTTGATGCATGTCGAAAAGGATGACGCTAGAGAGTTACCAAGGATTCTAGATGTGTATGAGAGAGCATCAGGTCAAGTGATTAATAGGGATAAATCCTCTGTACTGTTCAATCCTAACACAAGACAAACAGACAAAGATCAAGTCCCAGCTGAACTCTGCATTTCACAAGAAGCAAAAAATGAGAAACACCTAGGGCTTCCTGTATCCTTTGGTAAATCACGTAAGAAAGATTTTTAGTATATTAAAAGGAAGATCTGGCTATGGATACAGGGGTGGCAAGAAAAGCTATTATCAAAGGTAGGAAAGGAGGTCCTAATCGGTAGTTGCCCCATATGCCATGTCGTGCTTCAATCTGATGAAAGGTCTATGTGATGAGCTAAATTCCATGACAGGACAGTGGTGGTGGAACCAAAATGATAAGGAGAATAAAATCCACTGGTTGAGCTAGGATAAGCTGACATTATAAAAGAAGGATGGGGACTAGGTTTTTGTGATCTGCATCTTTTTAACCTAGCCATACTTGCACTACGGGCCTAACAAACCTAGAAACTCTATGCAGTCAAGTCCTAAAGGCCAAATTCTTCCCTAACAGCAACCTTTTGCAGTACAGCGCAAGAGATGGCATCTCTTATACTTGGAGGAGTATTTTGCAATGAGTACAATTGCTTAAAGAGGATTGGTATGGCAGGTAGGTGATGGTAACTCACTTGACATTTGGACTGACCCATGGATACCGGTTGGAATGACTCGCAAAACAACAACCCTAGAGGTGCTTCTTTGTTGACACAGATTTCTGAGCTCATGAACCCGACTAGTGGCTCTTGGAATGAGGTATTGGTGAAAGAACACTTTCTGGGAGTCGGATGTGAAAACCATACTAGCTCTACAAACGGATACATATAAGGTGGCAGTGAGGAGGAGGGAACATGAGCAAGCAAGGGACCCTCTGGGTCTAGGCTGAATCAAGAGGTTGATGCTAGTTTTGATTGGAAGAGGATGTCAACTTGAAGTGCCAAACAAAGTCAAAATGTTTGTGTCGCGATTTGCACGTAACAATTTGGTAGTCAGGAGAAACATAGCAAGGAGAGGCTTTAAACCTGAAACAATCTGCCCGATGTGCAGTAGAGACGATGAGGACTATGGCCTCCTATTTCTGAAGTGCAAAAGAGCAAATTGCTGCCATGGCAGATGAATCTGGAGCAGGTACGATCCATGCTTGTTAGCTGCAGGACGGCAAAGGAAACAGTTAAGGCAATTTGGAGCCTTGATGCAGGGACTTAGCTGCAGGTTTGGGTGTTGCTATAGCAAGGGTGGTCAGCAAGATATAAAGTCAATGCAGGAGAAAGAAGAGCCACTGGTTCAGAAATTTGCTCACTAATTGCCTACTATGTTAAGGAGTTCGACAAACTAAAAAAACAAAGGGCCAGAAGGGAGTGAGGAGCATGCTAGAGTGTGAACCTCCACCGGAGGACATGTACAAGATCAATGTGATGCATCTTTCAGGGCTAGTACTCAAGCTGGTGGATGGGCTTTGTTGCTTGCAATAAGGCCCTCCACGGTATGGAATAAATTAAGGAAAAAGTGGGTCCGACAGTGGATAAACAAGCATCGGTCTTCATAGTTACAGTGTGTAAAAAAATTGGCACCGAAGCTATCCAGGCATGCAACGATAAAGGTGCTGCCTATTGGCTTTCATCTAACACCAACATCTTCTCTCCTCTCACAGGAAAGAAGAAAAATTATTCTTTAGATGCAAGGCACCGAAGCTTCAACTTGCTCTGCCCCAGAATCTTCAGAAGTTGGCAATGGTAGCTGCAATATAGAGAGTGATGCCTGGAAAGGAGAGAAGAATGTTTGGGCGTCACTCTAGAAGCACACTGTAGAGGGCCTAACAATGGTGAGTTCCTGGAAGAGGGATGTGGGAAATTGGAGAGAGTCTCTAGTCCTTTGCAAGCAGAAGCTCAAGCAGCACTGATGAGTTGCTGAATTTGGAATGAGTTGAATTATAATTGAAACAAATGCAACAAATTAATTTGCAGAAAGGCCTGGCCCCAACATGGATGGATAGGAGTGTGGATGGGTGCTTGTTCCGTTAGATTAGAAACTTCATTAGCGAGTCTTTTGTGCTATGTGGGATCTAGGTATGTTCGAGATCATGCAACAAAGTGGTTGATCGCCTACCTTTGTATGGGGCAAGGGCTGTTGCTTAGGGTAACTGCTTTGGTCTCTGGCGATCTGCCTAGAGCCAATGGTTAATGGAAGACATGCTCTTCCTTACCAAAAAAAACTTAGCAAATTTGCGTACTGATGTCGTAGTGTCATACACACGTTATGCGTACACACCCTACAATTGCTTTTTCGCCAGTGTGTCCGAAGGAAAATCTAGTTTCTCGTGCTGGACCAAGAGGTCTTGTACATTAATTAGAATTTCCGGTTCCTTCAGTCTAGTCTAGACAACAAAACAGGCCTAATAGAATTGCATCCGTGACACCTGGTATTGTTCTTTTCTCTGCCTTGCAACTACAGGATTGGCATCATTTGCAGCATGGCAAATCCCTTCAAAGATAAAGCAACGCAGAAACCGCTTTATTCCTCTGATTCATGGGCCAAGCAAAGGTAACCTTGTCAGTTGCTCTCTCTCTCTCTCTATCTGTTGTATCTTCCTATCTATAAATTTCTTCACAATCTTCTCCACCTCTCACACAAGACATCCTTGCATCTTCTTGCTGATCTCAGTAGAGAGAGAGCGCTAGAGATACATTGAAATCAGCAAGGAACTAGAATGTCGACGGTCACTTCTTGCACCCTTCTGAGCCACGGGTCGGCAGTGCGGCCGGCGGTCTATTCCTCCGGGAGACCAGCAGCGGTGGCGGTGGCTTCCCTTTCTTCCCAGAGGAGGCCCCGGCCCCTTTCTGTGTGTTGTGCGACCAGCCGGAAAGGGGATCGCAACCCACAGACGGATTTGCATCCATTTAACATCCCTGCCTTCGGTGAGCTCGCTCGCCGATACATTTTCTTTTCTAGTTCAGTGCATGCATGCGAAATTGCGAATATGTATATTTCATTATAATTAGTAGTGTATTTCAATCCAACGCTACAAGGCATATAACATGCACCGGTACGGTAAAATAACAGTTCTGGTGCACCCGGTGCCACCACGTGAGGAACGGTGGCAGCTGGAGGAGGATCCCGAGAAGGTGAACCTGTGGTTCGAGGTGCCTGGGCAGTCCAGGGATGACCTCGCCGTGGAGATCGACGAGGACGTGCTCGTCATCAAGAAGAAGGTCCATGTCGTCGGTGGGGACGTGGGCCAGCGGAGCCCTGGCGGCGGTGGCGTCACGGATTATGCTCCCCAGCAGCAGACCAGAAGGGGCACGGCGGCAGAAGCTAGCAAGGAGGGGGCACAGCAGGGCGGCGAGGTGATCTACGCCCGGATGCTGCTCCCGGCGGGGTACAGCAGGGACGGCGTGGAGGCGGAGCTCAAGTCCGGCGTGCTCAGGGTCACTGTCGCCAAGATCAAGGAGCGGGCGCGCAGGAAGATCGACGTCAGCATTCAAGTCAAATAGAAGCGTGTCATGCATGCATGAATTGAAGGAGTGCTTTTGATCTGTGCGATGTCCAACAGGCTACTGCGGTTCGATCGGTCTCATCACGTACTCGATCGCGTCGACCATGTATATGTTCGTGGGCTTTGTGTTCCCATGCATGTACTCAATCAATAAAATGAGCATCTGATGTTCTTTCTTCACGCAAATACAAATATTCCTTTTTTGTGAGGAACCGACAAGCAACCCTTTTCCAGATATATGGTATTATTATACTCACAGCGTAAGCGACAGGCTAGGGATATCTCAAAAATGTTGTCATGGCCCTGCTGTACACTGGTGGAAGAAAACGTGGCAGTTGATTGCTTATGGGCCGATGGGTCGGTGCCTCACAAAAAAGGAATATTTGTATTTGCGTGAAGAAAGAACATCAGATGCTCATTTTATTGATTGAGTACATGCATGGGAACACAAAGCCCACGAACATATACATGGTCGACGCGATCGAGTACGTGATGAGACCGATCGAACCGCAGTAGCCTGTTGGACATCGCACAGATCAAAAGCACTCCTTCAATTCATGCATGCATGACACGCTTCTATTTGACTTGAATGCTGACGTCGATCTTCCTGCGCGCCCGCTCCTTGATCTTGGCGACAGTGACCCTGAGCACGCCGGACTTGAGCTCCGCCTCCACGCCGTCCCTGCTGTACCCCGCCGGGAGCAGCATCCGGGCGTAGATCACCTCGCCGCCCTGCTGTGCCCCCTCCTTGCTAGCTTCTGCCGCCGTGCCCCTTCTGGTCTGCTGCTGGGGAGCATAATCCGTGACGCCACCGCCGCCAGGGCTCCGCTGGCCCACGTCCCCACCGACGACATGGACCTTCTTCTTGATGACGAGCACGTCCTCGTCGATCTCCACGGCGAGGTCATCCCTGGACTGCCCAGGCACCTCGAACCACAGGTTCACCTTCTCGGGATCCTCCTCCAGCTGCCACCGTTCCTCACGTGGTGGCACCGGGTGCACCAGAACTGTTATTTTACCGTACCGGTGCATGTTATATGCCTTGTAGCGTTGGATTGAAATACACTACTAATTATAATGAAATATACATATTCGCAATTTCGCATGCATGCACTGAACTAGAAAAGAAAATGTATCGGCGAGCGAGCTCACCGAAGGCAGGGATGTTAAATGGATGCAAATCCGTCTGTGGGTTGCGATCCCCTTTCCGGCTGGTCGCACAACACACAGAAAGGGGCCGGGGCCTCCTCTGGGAAGAAAGGGAAGCCACCGCCACCGCTGCTGGTCTCCCGGAGGAATAGACCGCCGGCCGCACTGCCGACCCGTGGCTCAGAAGGGTGCAAGAAGTGACCGTCGACATTCTAGTTCCTTGCTGATTTCAATGTATCTCTAGCGCTCTCTCTCTACTGAGATCAGCAAGAAGATGCAAGGATGTCTTGTGTGAGAGGTGGAGAAGATTGTGAAGAAATTTATAGATAGGAAGATACAACAGATAGAGAGAGAGAGAGAGCAACTGACAAGGTTACCTTTGCTTGGCCCATGAATCAGAGGAATAAAGCGGTTTCTGCGTTGCTTTATCTTTGAAGGGATTTGCCATGCTGCAAATGATGCCAATCCTGTAGTTGCAAGGCAGAGAAAAGAACAATACCAGGTGTCACGGATGCAATTCTATTAGGCCTGTTTTGTTGTCTAGACTAGACTGAAGGAACCGGAAATTCTAATTAATGTACAAGACCTCTTGGTCCAGCACGAGAAACTAGATTTTCCTTCGGACACACTGGCGAAAAAGCAATTGTAGGGTGTGTACGCATAACGTGTGTATGACACTACGACATCAGTACGCAAATTTGCTAAGTTTTTTTTGGTAAGGAAGAGCATGTCTTCCATTAACCATTGGCTCTAGGCAGATCGCCAGAGACCAAAGCAGTTACCCTAAGCAACAGCCCTTGCCCCATACAAAGGTAGGCGATCAACCACTTTGTTGCATGATCTCGAACATACCTAGATCCCACATAGCACAAAAGACTCGCTAATGAAGTTTCTAATCTAACGGAACAAGCACCCATCCACACTCCTATCCATCCATGTTGGGGCCAGGCCTTTCTGCAAATTAATTTGTTGCATTTGTTTCAATTATAATTCAACTCATTCCAAATTCAGCAACTCATCAGTGCTGCTTGAGCTTCTGCTTGCAAAGGACTAGAGACTCTCTCCAATTTCCCACATCCCTCTTCCAGGAACTCACCATTGTTAGGCCCTCTACAGTGTGCTTCTAGAGTGACGCCCAAACATTCTTCTCTCCTTTCCAGGCATCACTCTCTATATTGCAGCTACCATTGCCAACTTCTGAAGATTCTGGGGCAGAGCAAGTTGAAGCTTCGGTGCCTTGCATCTAAAGAATAATTTTTCTTCTTTCCTGTGAGAGGAGAGAAGATGTTGGTGTTAGATGAAAGCCAATAGGCAGCACCTTTATCGTTGCATGCCTGGATAGCTTCGGTGCCAATTTTTTTACACACTGTAACTATGAAGACCGATGCTTGTTTATCCACTGTCGGACCCACTTTTTCCTTAATTTATTCCATACCGTGGAGGGCCTTATTGCAAGCAACAAAGCCCATCCACCAGCTTGAGTACTAGCCCTGAAAGATGCATCACATTGATCTTGTACATGTCCTCCGGTGGAGGTTCACACTCTAGCATGCTCCTCACTCCCTTCTGGCCCTTTGTTTTTTTAGTTTGTCGAACTCCTTAACATAGTAGGCAATTAGTGAGCAAATTTCTGAACCAGTGGCTCTTCTTTCTCCTGCATTGACTTTATATCTTGCTGACCACCCTTGCTATAGCAACACCCAAACCTGCAGCTAAGTCCCTGCATCAAGGCTCCAAATTGCCTTAACTGTTTCCTTTGCCGTCCTGCAGCTAACAAGCATGGATCGTACCTGCTCCAGATTCATCTGCCATGGCAGCAATTTGCTCTTTTGCACTTCAGAAATAGGAGGCCATAGTCCTCATCGTCTCTACTGCACATCGGGCAGATTGTTTCAGGTTTAAAGCCTCTCCTTGCTATGTTTCTCCTGACTACCAAATTGTTACGTGCAAATCGCGACACAAACATTTTGACTTTGTTTGGCACTTCAAGTTGACATCCTCTTCCAATCAAAACTAGCATCAACCTCTTGATTCAGCCTAGACCCAGAGGGTCCCTTGCTTGCTCATGTTCCCTCCTCCTCACTGCCACCTTATATGTATCCGTTTGTAGAGCTAGTATGGTTTTCACATCCGACTCCCAGAAAGTGTTCTTTCACCAATACCTCATTCCAAGAGCCACTAGTCGGGTTCATGAGCTCAGAAATCTGTGTCAACAAAGAAGCACCTCTAGGGTTGTTGTTTTGCGAGTCATTCCAACCGGTATCCATGGGTCAGTCCAAATGTCAAGTGAGTTACCATCACCTACCTGCCATACCAATCCCTCTTTAAGCAATTGTACTCATTGCAAAATACTCCTCCAAGTATAAGAGATGCCATCTCTTGCGCTGTACTGCAAAAGGTTGCTGTTAGGGAAGAATTTGGCCTTTAGGACTTGACTGCATAGAGTTTCTAGGTTTGTTAGGCCCGTAGTGCAAGTATGGCTAGGTTAAAAAGATGCAGATCACAAAACCTAGTCCCCATCCTTCTTTTATAATGTCAGCTTATCCTAGCTCAACCAGTGGATTTTATTCTCCTTATCATTTTGGTTCCACCACCACTGTCCTGTCATGGAATTTAGCTCATCACATAGACCTTTCATCAGATTGAAGCACGACATGGCATATGGGGCAACTACCGATTAGGACCTCCTTTCCTACCTTTGATAATAGCTTTTCTTGCCACCCCTGTATCCATAGCCAGATCTTCCTTTTAATATACTAAAAATCTTTCTTACGTGATTTACCAAAGGATACAGGAAGCCCTAGGTGTTTCTCATTTTTTGCTTCTTGTGAAATGCAGAGTTCAGCTGGGACTTGATCTTTGTCTGTTTGTCTTGTGTTAGGATTGAACAGTACAGAGGATTTATCCCTATTAATCACTTGACCTGATGCTCTCTCATACACATCTAGAATCCTTGGTAACTCTCTAGCGTCATCCTTTTCGACATGCATCAAGATAAGGGAATCATCAGCAAAAAATAAATGATTTATTCGTGGCGCGTCCCTACAGACTTTGATCCCCTCAATCTTCGCATCCTCCTTCGCTTTCTGTAGCATGGCTGACAACACTTTTGCACAAAGAAGGAAAAGGTAGGGACTCAACCACTACTATAGATTGGGTTATCACTGCCCCCAGTACCATTATGTAGTAACCGGCGGTGGAAGTCTTCATCGACGGTTGGAGGGACGGCAGGGCCTAAAGTAAATTCAATTCAGCGTTGAAAAGTTGTATCACCATCGGGTGTTAGTTGGATGCGGCGGTGATGTTTGGGTTCCTTTTCGCCGCCATATTATACGTTAAGTCGCCTATGATACCCGTTATGGCCGTTGGCCCTAACACAACGTTTGGTGGAATCGGCGGTCCATTCTTTGCGACTGTTGGTTGTCCCAACTACCAACGCCCTCTCATCACCATTACTTTCGGCGGGAGAAGCCAAAGAGATCACCCAATGCTCTACATATACTGAAAGCCCACTACCCTCTGAAACCACCCTTCTTCCTTGTTCACCCCCTTCTTCATCCAATTGCAAGCATGTCGGCGGACAGCGGCTTCAAGCTTCTGAGAAATGACTCATCCACCGACGAGGATGAGGTCCAGCAACACTGCTCCTCTTAGCAAGGACGACTCCAGCGATGACAACTTTCCTCCTAGTAGTCCTTATTGGAGCTCCCAGGAGGAGAGCAGCGATGATGCCTTCGCCCTCTGTTTCGCAGAACCCTAGTATCGCCTAGCCCATTCCCCAACTCCCCTTGGCCCCTGTCAATGCCTCGGCAGCGGTTCATCCCACAAGAAAACCCCACTACACAGCGCTTAGTTCTCCCCATCAGGTGGTTCCCCTTCATTCGGACCCAGCAATAGTGGAAGTTTCTTCGCCTCTAAACCAGTTGCCCTACCTCCTGACCATACATTGTCGACCTAGGAAATCACTAGCGAAGGTTACATGATTTTGGTTCCCCCTATGTTTGCATTGATTCCAATTGATTTGATAAACTCAGTTTGGTTCTTATTAGAAATTTCATGAGTATAACAGATGTCAACGTTTTATCATGGAAGAAGCAATTACCATGCGAGCAACCTTGCCTTTTAGCTTGGGATGGCACAAGGAGCCCAGCACTTGTTGTTTGCTACTTGGGGCCATTCTATTCACCAAGAGCGAGTGTTGATCGTTCAAGCTGTTGTTTTCACCTTCTCAGACCACAAAGCTTCACAAGAATCATGGAAGACCCTATGTGTCGAGAAATTTTTGTGCTTTGCAGGACTGCGTAGGAAGCGTCCATACTTTCTAGGTATAATGCTGACGTGGACGTGCTGTCATATTCAGTTTGGTTCGCTACCTCTGGCCTTGGGGGCAGCATCAACCCATCGAGTAACCTTAGCAAATTCCAACGTCTCCCACATTTCTAGAATTTGAGATGCTTTGATGTTAATGAAGAACTACCACTATGCACCGATGCCTCTAGATTAGTATTGCTTGTGGTTCCTTGCCTTGGCCAATGTCCAGTCTTTGCAAGGCTAGAAATAGTAGTTACTCGAGTAGGCATGGTGTCTAGTCCTATAACTGCCCTGGAATAAGCCTAGTGCCACAGAGTAGTTGTCGTAGCCCCAGGTGGTGATAGCCCTAACGACCTATGTAGTCCACCATGTGAGATGCACTAGAGCATAGTAGGACCATTGCTTGTGTTGCCTATTCTTGACGGTCATTAACGTCAACTATAAATTATTAATATGGCATATATTTATCCTTAAAACCAATCACCAACATAGGTCTAGTGGTTTAAACTAAGTATTTCCATAAGTTTTGGTGATTTTGTGAATACAGGAAGAAAACAGGTTAAAGTGGGCCATACTATCATAAGAAATCAGATCCAATCGCGACGAAACCAACTCTATTGGGCCCTAAACCATCCTTCATGGGCCAGAGAAGGAGATCCACGTGGACGGGGGACAAGGTGGGGTCGGCCGACCCCCCTGGACCCACCTGCCAGCACCAGTTGTTTTTCGCCGACTTTGAGGATGAATCTCCACCATTTGTTTAGGTCGGTTTGATCCAATGGTGGGCGGAAGAATTGATGCGGATCAATGACGTGGTGATTACTTTCCCCCTACTCCATCTCCCGAAGGGGTCTG
>JAHUYU010000984.1:0-16996 GCA_030439765.1 Tripidium arundinaceum | reverse complement strand
TGTTTTAGTTTAAAGTTTTAGCTGTAAAAATAGATTTATGCTGTTAGGTTTTTAATGCTAGATGTGTTTGTCTTTTTCATATCTTGAGTAATGTAAGTCCAAAATTGGTGATTCCAGTTTTGTTAGTCTTGTGAAATCATGCTCTAGCTAAGAAAAATGTTAAACATGCATGTTGTTTACTGTTTTTATGGTGTTTTTGGTAAATCTTGTTAAATTGGCAAATTCTTGCTTGTTGTGCTTGTTATTTTCATATCTCAAGTTGTGGTGCTCCAATTGCTATGAAATTTATGTGGTAGTCTAATGATGCAATGAGTGTGCTGTGGTAATAATTTCATGCTTATTGGATGCATTATGGTTGAGTTATTGATGTAACTTGCTCTCACATGTTTTCTTGCTATAGCAATTTGTCTTTTTCATAGAAGTTTCTATACTTACTCAAATGACTTGAAATTTATACAGTAGGCTATTGAGAACATTTATAGGCTACTGTAATTTTTGTAGGATTTATAGAACACCTTTGGTATATGTTAATTAATTAACCTAATTATCCAAATAAATTAATAAAGACATGAAAAGAATTTATTTAGAGATGACCACTATGTTTTCTAGTGTTCTTTTGATGTATGTAAACTGTGGATAACATTGGTTATGCCTAGATTTGATTGGTTATATGAAGTTACACATTTATTGCTCTCTGATTACAGAAGATGGTTGTTTGGACAGTTTCCGGAAGTTTGTTAATTACACCATGTAAATGATGTTTGCTATGAAACTTGTCTATAACAAAGTTGTAGATAACTTACTAATATAGCTTGTGGCTCGACGGCTCGCTTGTGGCTCGGACGGCTCGCTTGTGGCTCGACGGCTCGCTTGTGGCTCGGACGGCTCGCTTTTGGCTCGGCGGCTCGCTTTTGGCTCGGACGGCTCGCTTGTGGCTCGACGGCTCGCTTGTGGCTCGACGGCTCGCTTGTGGCTTGGACGGCTCGCTTGTGGCTCGGACGGCTTGCTTGTTCTGAAACTGATTGAAGCCTCGCTTGTGGCTCGAATGGCTCGCTTTTGGCTCGAATGGCTCGCTTTCGGCTCGGACGGCTTGCTTTCGGCTTGGATGGCTCGCTTGTGGCTCGGCGGCTCGCTTTTGGCTCGGACGGCTCGCTTTCGGCTCGGACGTGATCATTGACAAATCACGAGAGCTTTGATCGGCTGCTGGAAGATCGTGGAGTGGTGACGACGATGAGATCGATGTTGTCGACGAGGGCTGCAATTGGGGCCATGAACCGCTAGGGTCGCTCCTCGACTTCATGCACCACGTCGCGCCGCCGGAAGTTGCCCTCGACGGATCGAGTCCATCGCAGATCACCGAGCGATGCTGTCACGACGCCCATCGCATGCTGCCGAAGAAGACCCTCATGAAAATTTGGGTTGCCGTGGATCGCCACAAGATGCTGAGGAGGCGATGAAGATCCGCAGCGAGTCGTCGACGAGAGCCGACGTAAATATTTGTTTTGAGATCCATCTGGTTCGCCATGGGATCAGCACGCACACCCCCTACCTGGCGCGCCACTGTCGACGAAATATGGTCGGCAGTCCACCGAGGGGTATACCCATGATGGTAGATTGATTGGTAGAGGTGCGCGTAATCAGGAACCGGATGGTAACAGAGACACAAGACACAAGGTTTATACAGGTTCGGGCCGTCAGCGTGACGTAATACCCTACGTCCTGTGCTCTGTTGGTTTGTATTGAGATATTGGTATGATCTCTGACCTGTCCACTAGGGGACCCCTGCCCCTCCTTATATACTCTGAAGGGACAGGATTACAAGTAAAGTATCCTATTTGGTACAATACAATAACCGTGCGGTGCATGCCGACCAGTGCCGTGCGCCGCACGCCTTCATCTTTTGGGCTGGGCCACCTCTGATGGTGCGGCCCATGTACCATCTTGTGGTACCCGGGGGTCATATCCCCCACACTAACACAATCCACACTCACTCGCGAAGTGAGCTACAGGTCACCATCACACTATTCTAGGAAAAATTGCGGGCTCGGCTGGAACCACCGCACCCAGGGACCTCCCGACTGCCTTGCGACAGGCCATATGCCTGCCCTCGGACTTACCGACTGCCTTGCGACAGGTCATATGCCTTCCCCCGGACTTACTCTTTGAGTCCCCGACTTTCTCCTCAACCATGCACCGATACGGCCCGAACGGACCGAATCCCGGCCCGGAATAGGCTTTGGCTTCGCGGTCGGAACGACTTATCCGGCCAGCTAAGTGAGAGGCTGCGTTCAACATGACAAGAGGGACGAGCAACGATCGGTCCTTAATCGACACAGACGGCCGTCCTGACAACCAAGACCCATGCCTTCTTGTACTCACTTCCGTCCGGTCTTCATTTATATATTCCAACACATGGTTATTTTTCCACGATAGCAAATATAGCCAACCGTGACCAGTTTTCCACCTATCTTGCCAGTGACAGGAGATCCCCCGACTCTACCGACTAAGCAGGGCTAAGCCTTTTATTTGATCGTGCACCTACTTAGGATTCAGGGGATATATATATTGGACAAGGATGGAATATAATGCAGCAAGAGTTTTCACTCAACTCCTATAACTTAATGCATCAAACATATCTAGATTTTCAATTGTATTTTGCAAAACATAGGAGGCTTAGAATGCTCCGGGGCTTGCCTGGGATCCAACACAAGGTCAGTCAGTTAGATTGCACCTTCTTCACGACTTCTCTGGTTCGAGCACTTGTTCAGTCCCTCTATCTTCGGGATGGTCCACCAAACACCGTCTTTAGGTTTGGCTCCAACATCACGTCCTTCACGTGGTGCATTTAACGTGCCTAAATGAGGTGCAACAATGCATATGTATGAATGCGAGGGATAGCAAGTATATCAAGTATAGCACTCAAGTTACTTAAGCTTAGATATCACAAGTATTTATCATCCAAGAACTAACTAGCAGGCTTAGTCAAATAAGATTAGCTAAAGCAATCAAATCATTCAACCAATTCAGCAAATCTGGGCATACATGCAGCAGCTGAGTAATTAAATCATAACTGGAGCTACACAACTTCAAAAGACATGCAACAAGACATTCTGGAAAGCTTATGAAATTATCTACAATTAATCTTTAAACATCTAAGCATGATTCATAATTTAAGCAGGTCGAAATTACACATTTACAGAACCTGCTCCTGTCAAGACAGAGAGCAACATATCCTGAAACCAAACTTTGCACAGCCATAACTTACAAACCATCTGGCCAAATGCCATGAAAATTCAACACAAGCTATATTAGTAAGTTATCTACAACTTTGTTATAGACAAGTTTCATAGCAAACATCATTTACATGGTGTAATTAACAAACTTCCGGAAACTGTCCAAACAACCATCTTCTGTAATCAGAGAGCAATAAATGTGTAACTTCATATAACCAATCAAATCTAGGCATAACCAATGTTATCCACAGTTTACATACATCAAAAGAACACTAGAAAACATAGTGGTCATCTCTAAATAAATTCTTTTCATGTCTTTATTAATTTATTTGGATAATTAGGTTAATTAATTAACATATACCAAAGGTGTTCTATAAATCCTACAAAAATTACAGTAGCCTATAAATGTTCTCAATAGCCTACTGTATAAATTTCAAGTCATTTGAGTAAGTATAGAAACTTCTATGAAAAAGACAAATTGCTATAGCAAGAAAACATGTGAGAGCAAGTTACATCAATAACTCAACCATAATGCATCCAATAAGCATGAAATTATTACCACAGCACACTCATTGCATCATTAGACTACCACATAAATTTCATAGCAATTGGAGCACCACAACTTGAGATATGAAAATAACAAGCACAACAAGCAAGAATTTGCCAATTTAACAAGATTTACCAAAAACACCATAAAAACAGTAAACAACATGCATGTTTAACATTTTTCTTAGCTAGAGCATGATTTCACAAGACTAACAAAACTGGAATCACCAATTTTGGACTTACATTACTCAAGATATGAAAAAGACAAACACATCTAGCATTAAAAACCTAACAGCATAAATCTATTTTTACAGCTAAAACTTTAAACTAAAACATGCTATATTATAGATCCACTCAATAGATAATTTCACAAGGATTCCAAAAAGTGCTCATTTGCTAATTTATGATTTTTCTACAATTTACTATGCATTAAACAAGATTCAGTCGATTTAAAGCATAAAGAAAAAGAAGAAAAGATCAAATGGCACTGTTTGCACTATTCATATGAGTCTATGGCTTTGCAGTTAGGCCCCTCCCTTTAGTCGAATTGTCGCCCGAAGTCCTTGGCGGAAGTTGGAGCAAAGGAAGTCGTCGATGAGGCCGGTAGGGGTGGTGCCGGCGGCAGTGGAGTGGCGGGGAAACCTCCGGGGGTCCGTGCGCACCCGTGGAGGGGCACGGCGTGGCCAGAGTTTGCCCGTGGCGGCCTAGCCACGAGCGCCAGTTGCCTGCGGCAGCGGCGGCCTACGGTAGGCCGGCTCCGGCGATTGCGGCGGCCGGGGAAGCAGCTGGGAGGTGCGGCAAGGCAAGGAGATGGCCGGAGACGAGGCATAGGCAGCGACAAAGGGCTTGGCGACGGAGAGGGATGTGCTCTGCCCGTCGGCCATGGCCGCGACGGCCTGAGCCCGCGCGTGCGCTATGCGCGAGAGGACAGCAGGGAGAGGAGAGGGAGCAGAGGGAGCACGCAGGGAGTGGGCGAGTGCGAGGGTGCTCGGGCGTTCCTCATCCACGCGCACAGAGGCAGGTAGCGGGGATGGCCGACAGGGCGCAGGGGAGCAGGGGTGCGTGGCGTCCATGCGGCCATTTCGACGAACAGCTGGCGGGCATGCAAGTAGCCACGGTTGGATCCGTTTTTGAGTTGCTTCGGGTGGGAATTTGGCCATGGGCCTCAAAGAAAAGTTGGAGCCGGCATGATGGTATACAAGATCTATTTAGGGGCCACAGTCATTAGCAAGACGGTTTGAGAGATAATTAACCTCGAACTTGATGCTGTCAGTGAGTTAATGACGATCGAGAAAGGATGTCAAATCCTTGTCAAAATGAGTCGGATTGATCCCATCTTTTGGCATGCTCTCACCCAAACAATTACCTTCAACTTCTATTTTTGGTCCAACTCAAGTTGCTACAGAAAATTCGGAGAACGCGAGATGCCAACGTGGTCGACACCGTTTTTTAGACTTAGAATATTTCTAAGTGCTGAAATCAGCTTTCCTTTCCATCTTGATTCCACTGTTTGAGCCACTTAGAGGTTGAATCATGACTTGGTCCAAAAATAACATTTGTTGTATATCTCTTGCTCTACGACCATACCTTCGCAGGGAACTAATCCTTTTTACATTCAATACTACAAGCCATATCTATACCGTGCGTTCTTAAATGGCAGCCATACTATGTCCCTCATCCGAGGGCATCATTCTTCGTATGCAGAGCTTATTTTTTGTTCAAGCATAACCATCATTTTTGCAGGGTGCATGATATATTTATCCCTTTTAATATTTTCGTGCAAATGCATTCACTTGCATCATCACATACATACATGCATTACATAAATGCATTGCACTGCGGTAACCCGACAAAGACCTATCCGTAATCAGGCATTGAGGCCGCCACTCTAAAAAGCTTTACTTGACAAAGACCTATCGACAACCAGGCATCGGGACCTTCGCTCTTTCAAAAGCTTTAAAAAAAACTTCATCCCTCGCATATTATGTCAAATAACTAACTATCGTTTGTAGCAAGTAGGAAGCCATTTTCTTTTTGAGTGTCGAAAGACTTGCCAGCAAGTCGATATTTGACAAAGCTATAACGCTCAACCTAAGTCCCTGAAAAATGTACCCTATCAACTCAGGCATATTTTCAAGCGACTTCTCTGTCCTTCTGTCAAAAGGAACTTTACCGACACCTTCGACGCCTTCCCTACAAGGGCCTTCGTCAAGCTCTTCGTCATGAAGGGATTCGCCACAATCTCCGGTGACTTCACCAACATTGCCTCCACAAAATACCTTTGTAGGAGGGCCCTCGCCAACACCTTCGGCATACGAAACAGCTCGCCGTCAACACGTCGGCACGAGGGGCTTCACCAACATCTTCAGCATCTACACCAACCTTGCCTTTGCCAAACACCTTTGCAGGAGGGTCTTTGCCAAACACCTTTGCAAGAGGGTCTTCGCCAACAACCGCGGCGAACCATGATGACTCGCCTCCTCCACTACATCGGCACGAGGGGGCTTCACCGACACATTCATTGTCTACACCAACATCGACTCCACCAAGCACCTTTGCAGGCTTAATCACCCCCCCTCTAGGCCATCTTTGTGTACCAGAGATCCTACAAGATGTGAGCGAAGAGAACGTGGAAGCGCCGGGCTTATCGGTGTCTCCCTAACTTGTACCTCAACGGATCCATCCGCTAAGTGAGTGTTCGTGGTTCTTATGCTTTTAAATCTATGTTTATTTAAGCTTTATTCTTACTTGTTTGTGGGTTCGTCGTCCGTCCCCGTGGCGGATACTCTAGTAGAGGGCTCCTGATGAAAACAGATTACCCTACGCAACGCTAGAGTGGTAGTCGATAGCGTAGATATGGTGTCTAGGCTAGAGACTACCTTCGTTTGCCTCGTTCCCCATAGTTGAGGGGTAGGAGGCATGTGGTGACAGCCCTGTTCATCCCTTGTAATCTCCCACGTTCGGGTTCGGTGTAGAGCTACAGGCCGGAGGTACTTGGCAGACCAAGTATAGGCCGGTGCCCGAAGCAAGTGGGTAAAAGTGGAGTTTATCTATTCATAGACCCTAAAACCATAGGAATCCATCTCTACCCTCGCCAACTCTATCATTGTGTTGTCTTTGGACGAACTAGCTAGAAGAGTACCTCCGTTCCCTGTGAAAAATACGATACCCTGAATACTTCTTGGTGAAATGCTACAATGGTAATTCCGTGCGCTTACGGATTATTTCTGTTTGCGCTAAGAAATACCAACAAGATGTTCGGACTGAAGTTGCTGATGAGCCCCTCAAGTCGAAGTGGTTGACGAAGGTGTGGTAGACCTTGGTGTCGAAGGAGTTGATGTAGCCCCTCTTGCTGAGGACCCTCCTGCAAAGGTGCTTGGTGGAGTCGATGTTGGTGTAGACAATGAATGTGTCGGTGAAGCCCCCTCGTGCCGATGTAGTGGAGGAGGCGAGTCATCATGGTTCGCCGCGGTTGTTGGCGAAGACCCTCTTGCAAAGGTGTTTGGCAAAGACCCTCCTGCAAAGGTGTTTGGCAAAGGCAAGGTTGGTGTAGATGCTGAAGATGTTGGTGAAGCCCCTCGTGCCGACGTGTTGACGGCGAGCTGTTTCGTATGCCGAAGGTGTTGGCGAGGGCCCTCCTACAAAGGTATTTTGTGGAGGCAATGTTGGTGAAGTCACCGGAGATTGTGGCGAATCCCTTCATGACGAAGAGCTTGACGAAGGCCCTTGTAGGGAAGGCGTCGAAGGTGTCGGTAAAGTTCCTTTTGACAGAAGGACAGAGAAGTCGCTTGAAAATATGCCTGAGTTGATAGGGTACATTTTTCAGGGACTTAGGTTGAGCGTTATAGCTTTGTCAAATATCGACTTGCTGGCAAGTCTTTCGACACTCAAAAAGAAAATGGCTTCCTACTTGCTACAAACGATAGTTAGTTATTTGACATAATATGCGAGGGATGAAGTTTTTTTTAAAGCTTTTGAAAGAGCGAAGGTCCCGATGCCTGGTTGTCGATAGGTCTTTGTCAAGTAAAGCTTTTTAGAGTGGCGGCCTCAATGCCTGATTACGGATAGGTCTTTGTCGGGTTACCGCAGTGCAATGCATTTATGTAATGCATGTATGTATGTGATGATGCAAGTGAATGCATTTGCACGAAAATATTAAAAGGGATAAATATATCATGCACCCTGCAAAAATGATGGTTATGCTTGAACAAAAAATAAGCTCTGCATACGAAGAATGATGCCCTCGGATGAGGGACATAGTATGGCTGCCATTTAAGAACGCACGGTATAGATATGGCTTGTAGTATTGAATGTAAAAAGGATTAGTTCCCTGCGAAGGTATGGTCGTAGAGCAAGAGATATACAACAAATGTTATTTTTGGACCAAGTCATGATTCAACCTCTAAGTGGCTCAAACAGTGGAATCAAGATGGAAAGGAAAGCTGATTTCAGCACTTAGAAATATTCTAAGTCTAAAAAACGGTGTCGACCACGTTGGCATCTCGCGTTCTCCGAATTTTCTGTAGCAACTTGAGTTGGACCAAAAATAGAAGTTGAAGGTAATTGTTTGGGTGAGAGCATGCCAAAAGATGGGATCAATCCGACTCATTTTGACAAGGATTTGACATCCTTTCTCGATCGTCATTAACTCACTGACAGCATCAAGTTCGAGGTTAATTATCTCTCAAACCGTCTTGCTAATGACTGTGGCCCCTAAATAGATCTTGTATACCATCATGCCGGCTCCAACTTTTCTTTGAGGCCCATGGCCAAATTCCCACCCGAAGCAACTCAAAAACGGATCCAACCGTGGCTACTTGCATGCCCGCCAGCTGTTCGTCGAAATGGCCGCATGGACGCCACGCACCCCTGCTCCCCTGCGCCCTGTCGGCCATCCCCGCTACCTGCCTCTGTGCGCGTGGATGAGGAACGCCCGAGCACCCTCGCACTCGCCCACTCCCTGCGTGCTCCCTCTGCTCCCTCTCCTCTCCCTGCTGTCCTCTCGCGCATAGCGCACGCGCGGGCTCAGGCCGTCGCGGCCATGGCCGACGGGCAGAGCACATCCCTCTCCGTCGCCAAGCCCTTTGTCGCTGCCTATGCCTCGTCTCCGGCCATCTCCTTGCCTTGCCGCACCTCCCAGCTGCTTCCCCGGCCGCCGCAATCGCCGGAGCCGGCCTACCGTAGGCCGCCGCTGCCGCAGGCAACTGGCGCTCGTGGCTAGGCCGCCACGGGCAAACTCTGGCCACGCCGTGCCCCTCCACGGGTGCGCACGGACCCCCGGAGGTTTCCCCGCCACTCCACTGCCGCCGGCACCACCCCTACCGGCCTCATCGACGACTTCCTTTGCTCCAACTTCCGCCAAGGACTTCGGGCGACAATTCGACTAAAGGGAGGGGCCTAACTGCAAAGCCATAGACTCATATGAATAGTGCAAACAGTGCCATTTGATCTTTTCTTCTTTTTCTTTATGCTTTAAATCGGCTGAATCTTGTTTAATGCATAGTAAATTGTAGAAAAATCATAAATTAGCAAATGAGCACTTTTTGGAATCCTTGTGAAATTATCTATTGAGTGGATCTATAATATAGCATGTTTTAGTTTAAAGTTTTAGCTGTAAAAATAGATTTATGCTGTTAGGTTTTTAATGCTAGATGTGTTTGTCTTTTTCATATCTTGAGTAATGTAAGTCCAAAATTGGTGATTCCAGTTTTGTTAGTCTTGTGAAATCATGCTCTAGCTAAGAAAAATGTTAAACATGCATGTTGTTTACTGTTTTTATGGTGTTTTTGGTAAATCTTGTTAAATTGGCAAATTCTTGCTTGTTGTGCTTGTTATTTTCATATCTCAAGTTGTGGTGCTCCAATTGCTATGAAATTTATGTGGTAGTCTAATGATGCAATGAGTGTGCTGTGGTAATAATTTCATGCTTATTGGATGCATTATGGTTGAGTTATTGATGTAACTTGCTCTCACATGTTTTCTTGCTATAGCAATTTGTCTTTTTCATAGAAGTTTCTATACTTACTCAAATGACTTGAAATTTATACAGTAGGCTATTGAGAACATTTATAGGCTACTGTAATTTTTGTAGGATTTATAGAACACCTTTGGTATATGTTAATTAATTAACCTAATTATCCAAATAAATTAATAAAGACATGAAAAGAATTTATTTAGAGATGACCACTATGTTTTCTAGTGTTCTTTTGATGTATGTAAACTGTGGATAACATTGGTTATGCCTAGATTTGATTGGTTATATGAAGTTACACATTTATTGCTCTCTGATTACAGAAGATGGTTGTTTGGACAGTTTCCGGAAGTTTGTTAATTACACCATGTAAATGATGTTTGCTATGAAACTTGTCTATAACAAAGTTGTAGATAACTTACTAATATAGCTTGTGTTGAATTTTCATGGCATTTGGCCAGATGGTTTGTAAGTTATGGCTGTGCAAAGTTTGGTTTCAGGATATGTTGCTCTCTGTCTTGACAGGAGCAGGTTCTGTAAATGTGTAATTTCGACCTGCTTAAATTATGAATCATGCTTAGATGTTTAAAGATTAATTGTAGATAATTTCATAAGCTTTCCAGAATGTCTTGTTGCATGTCTTTTGAAGTTGTGTAGCTCCAGTTATGATTTAATTACTCAGCTGCTGCATGTATGCCCAGATTTGCTGAATTGGTTGAATGATTTGATTGCTTTAGCTAATCTTATTTGACTAAGCCTGCTAGTTAGTTCTTGGATGATAAATACTTGTGATATCTAAGCTTAAGTAACTTGAGTGCTATACTTGATATACTTGCTATCCCTCGCATTCATACATATGCATTGTTGCACCTCATTTAGGCACGTTAAATGCACCACGTGAAGGACGTGATGTTGGAGCCAAACCTAAAGACGGTGTTTGGTGGACCATCCCGAAGATAGAGGGACTGAACAAGTGCTCGAACCAGAGAAGTCGTGAAGAAGGTGCAATCTAACTGACTGACCTTGTGTTGGATCCCAGGCAAGCCCCGGAGCATTCTAAGCCTCCTATGTTTTGCAAAATACAATTGAAAATCTAGATATGTTTGATGCATTAAGTTATAGGAGTTGAGTGAAAACTCTTGCTGCATTATATTCCATCCTTGTCCAATATATATATCCCCTGAATCCTAAGTAGGTGCACGATCAAATAAAAGGCTTAGCCCTGCTTAGTCGGTAGAGTCGGGGGATCTCCTGTCACTGGCAAGATAGGTGGAAAACTGGTCACGGTTGGCTATATTTGCTATCGTGGAAAAATAACCATGTGTTGGAATATATAAATGAAGACCGGACGGAAGTGAGTACAAGAAGGCATGGGTCTTGGTTGTCAGGACGGCCGTCTGTGTCGATTAAGGACCGATCGTTGCTCGTCCCTCTTGTCATGTTGAACGCAGCCTCTCACTTAGCTGGCCGGATAAGTCGTTCCGACCGCGAAGCCAAAGCCTATTCCGGGCCGGGATTCGGTCCGTTCGGGCCGTATCGGTGCATGGTTGAGGAGAAAGTCGGGGACTCAAAGAGTAAGTCCGGGGGAAGGCATATGACCTGTCGCAAGGCAGTCGGTAAGTCCGAGGGCAGGCATATGGCCTGTCGCAAGGCAGTCGGGAGGTCCCTGGGTGCGGTGGTTCCAGCCGAGCCCGCAATTTTTCCTAGAATAGTGTGATGGTGACCTGTAGCTCACTTCGCGAGTGAGTGTGGATTGTGTTAGTGTGGGGGATATGACCCCCGGGTACCACAAGATGGTACATGGGCCGCACCATCAGAGGTGGCCCAGCCCAAAAGATGAAGGCGTGCGGCGCACGGCACTGGTCGGCATGCACCGCACGGTTATTGTATTGTACCAAATAGGATACTTTACTTGTAATCCTGTCCCTTCAGAGTATATAAGGAGGGGCAGGGGTCCCCTAGTGGACAGGTCAGAGATCATACCAATATCTCAATACAAACCAACAGAGCACAGGACGTAGGGTATTACGTCACGCTGACGGCCCGAACCTGTATAAACCTTGTGTCTTGTGTCTCTGTTACCATCCGGTTCCTGATTACGCGCACCTCTACCAATCAATCTACCATCATGGGTATACCCCTCGGTGGACTGCCGACCATATTTCGTCGACAGTGGCGCGCCAGGTAGGGGTGTGCGTGCTGATCCCATGGCGAACCAGATGGATCTCAAAACAAATATTTACGTCGGCTCTCGTCGACGACTCGCTGCGGATCTTCATCGCCTCCTCAGCATCTTGTGGCGATCCACGGCAACCCAAATTTTCATGAGGGTCTTCTTCGGCAGCATGCGATGGGCGTCGTGACAGCATCGCTCGGTGATCTGCGATGGACTCGATCCGTCGAGGGCAACTTCCGGCGGCGCGACGTGGTGCATGAAGTCGAGGAGCGACCCTAGCGGTTCATGGCCCCAATTGCAGCCCTCGTCGACAACATCGATCTCATCGTCGTCACCACTCCACGATCTTCCAGCAGCCGATCAAAGCTCTCGTGATTTGTCAATGATCACGTCCGAGCCGAAAGCGAGCCGTCCGAGCCAAAAGCGAGCCGCCGAGCCACAAGCGAGCCATCCAAGCCGAAAGCAAGCCGTCCGAGCCGAAAGCGAGCCATTCGAGCCAAAAGCGAGCCATTCGAGCCACAAGCGAGGCTTCAATCAGTTTCAGAACAAGCAAGCCGTCCGAGCCACAAGCGAGCCGTCCAAGCCACAAGCGAGCCGTCGAGCCACAAGCGAGCCGTCGAGCCACAAGCGAGCCGTCCGAGCCAAAAGCGAGCCGCCGAGCCAAAAGCGAGCCGTCCGAGCCACAAGCGAGCCGTCGAGCCACAAGCGAGCCGTCCGAGCCACAAGCGAGCCGTCGAGCCACAAGCGAGCCGTCCGAGCCACAAGCGAGCCGTCGAGCCACAAGCGAGCCGTCGAGCCACAAGCAAGTCGTCAAGCGAGCCATTCGAACCACGTTCATCTACTCGAACATCGCGACACGCCAACTACTCCACCCCGTTTCAATCAAGCTAAGTCAACCTTCAATATTTTTCTAAATATTCTTCATATATCTCCGGATATTTCTCCAAACGACATTTATCTCCACGTATACCATCTCAAAAATTGCGTACACTTTCACTAACCGGATGGACGAACAGTTACGTTCTCACTTGCGTTTTCCAGAGACGGCCCTGTCTCCGGCTCCTCCCTACACGTGCATGCAGCTCCGCGCTCTACGTTACGGGTGGTCGGCAGTGGCTCCCCGGTGATGCTGGTATTCTTACGCGTGCCTGGGCTCCGCGCCTCGCGCTCCGGACCTACTGGCTAGCCGGGGCTGGGGCTCAATGACGAATTAACTGGTCATACGTTTATACTGAGTATAAACACATCTATAAAGGAACACTGAGTGTTCATGTCAACAGCTGGCAGCTGAGCTGCATAATAAACACATCTACAAAGGAACACTAAGTGTTCATGTCAACAGCTGGCAGCTGAGCTGCATAAGCTTTTTCATCAGTGCTGATTTTTTCTCCAGAGTTCATATATTTTATTTTGTACATCATGTACTATCCGTTCTCCATATTTATTTTTCAGGGGCAAGATTTGGTTGCCGAGCTTACGCTCGGGGACTGGATCACTCGGGAAGGGCAAGAAGATCATTGTCCGGGTGGTCGCACCACCTGGCAGTCGGACTTCACCACTGATCAACTGGTTGGACCGATCGACGCTCACCTCACCGCTGACCAGTTGCTGAACTGCTCAGTGCTCGCCGACCAGTTGGTCAGATTACTCGTCATGTGGGCTTCATCGTTATCTGCGCTGAGGGCACGCCAGCTAAGCTGAGGACTCATTGGTGTTCGGATTCTTCGGGCAAAGGCCTCCCTTGGTGGTCGGATTTCGCTATGTCTTCGGTTCGCTCCAGAGCTAGGGACTGGTCGGCAGCAGAGCTGCATACATGTCCCTTAGCGAAGCTCGGAGACTGGGTCCACAGCAGAGCTGGGACTGCGGATCAGGCCCATAGCAGAGTTAGGGCTGGTCGGCAGCGGAGCTGCGTATGTGTCCCTCGGCAGAGCCCGAGGACTGCGTCCACAGCAGAGCTGGGGACTGCGGATCGGGCCCACAGCAGAGCTGGGGCTGGTCGGTAGCAGAGCTGCGTATGAGTCCCTCGGCAGAGCCCGGGGACTGCGTCCACAGCAGAGCTGGGGACTGCGGGCCGGGCCCACAGCAGAGCTGCGTATGTGTCTCTCGGCAGAGGGACACATACGCAGCTCCGCTGCCGACCAGCCCTAACTCTGCTATGGGCCTGATCCGCAGTCCCAGCTCTGCTGTGGACCCAGTCTCCGAGCTTCGCTAAGGGACATGTATGCAGCTCTGCTGCCGACCAGTCCCTAGCTCTGGAGCGAACCGAAGACATAGCGAAATCCGACCACCAAGGGAGGCCTTTGCCCGAAGAATCCGAACACCAATGAGTCCTCAGCTTAGCTGGCGTGCCCTCAGCGCAGATAACGATGAAGCCCACATGACGAGTAATCTGACCAACTGGTCGGCGAGCACTGAGCAGTTCAGCAACTGGTCAGCGGTGAGGTGAGCGTCGATCGGTCCAACCAGTTGATCAGTGGTGAAGTCCGACTGCCAGGTGGTGCGACCACCCGGACAATGATCTTCTTGCCCTTCCCGAGTGATCCAGTCCCCGAGCGTAAGCTCGGCAACCAAATCTTGCCCCTGAAAAATAAATATGGAGAACGGATAGTACATGATGTACAAAATAAAATATATGAACTCTGGAGAAAAAATCAGCACTGATGAAAAAGCTTATGCAGCTCAGCTGCCAGCTGTTGACATGAACACTTAGTGTTCCTTTGTAGATGTGTTTATTATGCAGCTCAGCTGCCAGCTGTTGACATGAACACTCAGTGTTCCTTTATAGATGTGTTTATACTCAGTATAAACGTATGACCAGTTAATTCGTCATTGAGCCCCAGCCCCGGCTAGCCAGTAGGTCCGGAGCGCGAGGCGCGGAGCCCAGGCACGCGTAAGAATACCAGCATCACCGGGGAGCCACTGCCGACCACCCGTAACGTAGAGCGCGGAGCTGCATGCACGTGTAGGGAGGAGCCGGAGACAGGGCCGTCTCTGGAAAACGCAAGTGAGAACGTAACTGTTCGTCCATCCGGTTAGTGAAAGTGTACGCAATTTTTGAGATGGTATACGTGGAGATAAATGTCGTTTGGAGAAATATCCGGAGATATATGAAGAATATTTAGAAAAATATTGAAGGTTGACTTAGCTTGATTGAAACGGGGTGGAGTAGTTGGCGTGTCGCGATGTTCGAGTAGATGAACGTGGTTCGAATGGCTCGCTTGACGACTTGCTTGTGGCTCGACGGCTCGCTTGTGGCTCGACGGCTCGCTTGTGGCTCGGACGGCTCGCTTGTGGCTCGACGGCTCGCTTGTGGCTCGGACGGCTCGCTTGTGGCTCGACGGCTCGCTTGTGGCTCGGACGGCTCGCTTTTGGCTCGGCGGCTCGCTTTTGGCTCGGACGGCTCGCTTGTGGCTCGACGGCTCGCTTGTGGCTCGACGGCTCGCTTGTGGCTTGGACGGCTCGCTTGTGGCTCGGACGGCTTGCTTGTTCTGAAACTGATTGAAGCCTCGCTTGTGGCTCGAATGGCTCGCTTTTGGCTCGAATGGCTCGCTTTCGGCTCGGACGGCTTGCTTTCGGCTTGGATGGCTCGCTTGTGGCTCGGCGGCTCGCTTTTGGCTCGGACGGCTCGCTTTCGGCTCGGACGTGATCATTGACAAATCACGAGAGCTTTGATCGGCTGCTGGAAGATCGTGGAGTGGTGACGACGATGAGATCGATGTTGTCGACGAGGGCTGCAATTGGGGCCATGAACCGCTAGGGTCGCTCCTCGACTTCATGCACCACGTCGCGCCGCCGGAAGTTGCCCTCGACGGATCGAGTCCATCGCAGATCACCGAGCGATGCTGTCACGACGCCCATCGCATGCTGCCGAAGAAGACCCTCATGAAAATTTGGGTTGCCGTGGATCGCCACAAGATGCTGAGGAGGCGATGAAGATCCGCAGCGAGTCGTCGACGAGAGCCGACGTAAATATTTGTTTTGAGATCCATCTGGTTCGCCATGGGATCAGCACGCACACCCCCTACCTGGCGCGCCACTGTCGACGAAATATGGTCGGCAGTCCACCGAGGGGTATACCCATGATGGTAGATTGATTGGTAGAGGTGCGCGTAATCAGGAACCGGATGGTAACAGAGACACAAGACACAAGGTTTATACAGGTTCGGGCCGTCAGCGTGACGTAATACCCTACGTCCTGTGCTCTGTTGGTTTGTATTGAGATATTGGTATGATCTCTGACCTGTCCACTAGGGGACCCCTGCCCCTCCTTATATACTCTGAAGGGACAGGATTACAAGTAAAGTATCCTATTTGGTACAATACAATAACCGTGCGGTGCATGCCGACCAGTGCCGTGCGCCGCACGCCTTCATCTTTTGGGCTGGGCCACCTCTGATGGTGCGGCCCATGTACCATCTTGTGGTACCCGGGGGTCATATCCCCCACACTAACACAATCCACACTCACTCGCGAAGTGAGCTACAGGTCACCATCACACTATTCTAGGAAAAATTGCGGGCTCGGCTGGAACCACCGCACCCAGGGACCTCCCGACTGCCTTGCGACAGGCCATATGCCTGCCCTCGGACTTACCGACTGCCTTGCGACAGGTCATATGCCTTCCCCCGGACTTACTCTTTGAGTCCCCGACTTTCTCCTCAACCATGCACCGATACGGCCCGAACGGACCGAATCCCGGCCCGGAATAGGCTTTGGCTTCGCGGTCGGAACGACTTATCCGGCCAGCTAAGTGAGAGGCTGCGTTCAACATGACAAGAGGGACGAGCAACGATCGGTCCTTAATCGACACAGACGGCCGTCCTGACAACCAAGACCCATGCCTTCTTGTACTCACTTCCGTCCGGTCTTCATTTATATATTCCAACACATGGTTATTTTTCCACGATAGCAAATATAGCCAACCGTGACCAGTTTTCCACCTATCTTGCCAGTGACAGGAGATCCCCCGACTCTACCGACTAAGCAGGGCTAAGCCTTTTATTTGATCGTGCACCTACTTAGGATTCAGGGGATATATATATTGGACAAGGATGGAATATAATGCAGCGA